>JASDQU010373432.1:44929-76859 GCA_032191745.1 Picea mariana | reverse complement strand
TCAAATTCATACCTATCATTTTTCAGCAATTTTTTTGATCCCACACACCCCTTTTCCGTTCCCTTGTCATCATGGCCCATACCCGTAGCCAAGACTTGGAAGCTCACTTCAATACCTTGCAATCGAATTTCACAGAGACCCAACAAGAAGTGAGACATCTCAGTGCCAAAATTGCCACCATAAATAAAAACATGCATTCCTCCACCATTGCCTCAATCAAGGGCTCAAAGAAGACCTCAAACAAGACATTACTACCCAGCTTGAATCTGTCGCTTCGATGATCTGCACCAAGTTTCATATCCCTGTAGATCCCCCTTTATCTGACCCACCTTTGCATATCGAAGATGAAACTTCCTCTCATTCCCATAATTTTCAGCACCATCACTTTCAACGTGACCTACGCCTTCTACGTGTGGATGTGACCAAATTTGATGGCTTAGATCCCACTGGTTGGGTAACTCAAATGGAACATTATTTCTCTTTGTAGAGCATTACAGATGAGTTGGCCAAACTCTGGTATGGTGTCCACCATATAGATCAAGAACGTTGGCAATGGTGGCAATGGATAAAAACTGCCCGTCAATGGTATGTTTATTGGACATACATTGTGGCATATCTTTATGAAAACTTTGACACTAACACCAACCATTTAGGTCATTTGACAAAGTTGAAACAATCTGGCACAATGGAAGACTTTACAGCTTCTTTTGAGAAAATGGATTTTCGTACAGAGGGCATGTCTTATGCTTTTTTCCGAGAATGTTTTATCAGTGGCCTCAAGGATGATATTTGTGACCATGTTCTCATGGCTGAGCCTTGGAGTTTGGTGGAGGCTACTAAAAGAGATAAGGAATAACAATAGGTTGTCTCTTCTCAAAACCGGAAACCCTCCTTTATTCCTCACACTAAACCAGTAAATCCCACTCCTCCTTCTACTCCATTAAAGATCCAAAAATCGACCAGGGCTGAAATGGTTGAACTCCAACTCAAAGGCCTTTGTTATAATTGTGATGAAAAATATTTTCCGGGACAAAAGTGTAAGGAACAAAATATTTTTATGGCCATCTCGAAGGATGTTTTAGAAGAGGATGTTGAATATCCCCTTGTGTCTATGTCACCTAAACCCATTGACATAAACCCTCCCTCAAACCCTCTCGAAGTAGAACCGATCATTTCCCTAAATTCTCTCACTGGCTTCTCTGCTCCCCAAACCCTCAAGCTAATTGGCTACATCAAGCATAAGAAGGTCATCATTCTTGTTGATAGTAGAAGCACCCATAATTTTATTCATCGCCACATTTCCCAAGAAACTAATTGCTATATCCGTGTAGTCAATAATTTTCAAATCATGATTGTCAATGGTGGGTCCATGAAATGTGGAGGGAGTTGTTAAAATGTGCTTCTCCAAATTGGTGACTACCACCTGAAATCTCATATGTTTTCTATCGACATGGGAGATTGTGACATTGTGTTGGGTAGAGACTGGCTAAGGACTTTGGATCCCATTCTCATGGATTTTAATAAATTAACCATGTAATTCGACCAGGAGGGCCAAAAATACAAGTTCCAAGGAATCACCATCAATTCCCCGAATATCATTAGTTCCCATCGCATGGAAGAGCTTCTCAAAAAAGGCCATTCTAGCGTTATTGCCCAACTCCATGCCATTCAAGAAACTGAGACAACCTCTATGTTGCAACACCTCCAATCCATCCTCTCTAAACATAAAGTGGTTTTTGCCACTCCCTAGGGACTCCCTCCTTCTTGTGGTGTTCATGATCATTCCATTACTCTTGTCCTAAGAAGCCTTCCTTCCAATATCCGTCCCTATCATCACTCCTTTTCCAAAAAAAATGAAATTGAGAAAATGGTTCAAGAACTGTTTAACACAGGTGTTATCCACCCTAGTATGAGCCCCTACTTTTCTCCTCTGGTCATGGTCCTTAAGAAAGAAGTTTCTTGGCACATGTGTCATGACTTTCGTGCCCTCAAAAAACTCACCATTAAAGACAAATTTCCCATTCTTGTCATTGATGACCTCCTGGATGAATTGAGTGGCGCCCAATTCTTTACTAAACTTGATCTTCATTCTGGATACCACCAGGTCCATATGAAAGAGGCAAAAATTCCTAAGACTGAATTTAGAACTCATGAGGGCCACTATGATTTTTTGGTCATGTCATTTGGCTTGTGTAATGCTCCCTCCACTTTCCAAAGCCTCATGAATCATGTCTTCCATCCTTTTCTCTATGATTTTTTCTTAGTTTTCTTTGATGATATCCTCATCTATAGAAAAACCTTGACAGACCATCTTGATCATGTGGATCAAGTTTTCCATCTACTCTCTTGGCACCAAATTTTCGTGAAACAATCTAAATGTGATTTTGGCACCTCAAAAGTCGATTACTTGGGTCATATTGTTGGAAATGATGGCGTCAGGGTGGATACTAAAAATATTGAAGATATGCAAGACTGGACTCACCCAAAGACTCAAAATCTTGTGTGGATTTCTTGGCTTAACAGGTTATTATCGCAAGTTTGTTAAGAATTATGGAAAGATTGCAACACCTTTCACTGAACTCCTTAAAAATAATTCTTTCACTTGGACTCTAGCAATTGCTCAAGATTTTCAAACCATCCCTGGCCCTTCTTGATTTCAGAAAGACCTTTGTCCTGAAATGTGATGCTTCAGGGAAAGAAATTGGTGTTTTCGTTATGCAAGAGGGTTGACCTTTCGCCTTTACTAGCAAACAACTGTCTGAACGAAATTTGGGCAAATAAATCTATGAAAAGGAAATGTTGGCTATTCTGCATGATGTTGATCTTTGGCACCCTTATCTATTGGGGAAACTCTTCCAAATTAAGATAGGTCATCAAAGCCTCAAGTATTTTCTAGAACATCGCATTTCCTCCACGAAGCAACAAAAATAGGTGACTAAGCTCTTTGGATATGATTATGAGATCATTTACAAGAAAGGCAAGGACAATGTGGTTGTGGATGCATTTTCCCAAAAATATGAAGATGAAGGGTCCCTTTTTTCTCTCTCTCTTTCATTGTACTAGATTGGCTCCAAGCCATTCGCCGGGAATGGATACACGATCCCAAATTTTTTTATCCGATACAACAATTGTAGTCCAATTCTCTAGTTTCCCCAGGGTACTCTTGTCTCCATGATGAGCTTCGATACAAAGGTCATTTTTATTTAAGTAAATAGTCAAAACTTAAATCCACGGTACTTTCTGAGATTCATGCTACACCCACATCTAGGCACTCTGGGTTTACCAAAACCTATGACAGGGTAAACGTTCTTTTTTCTGAGATGGTATGAAACATGGCGTTAGTAATTTTATGGCTGAATGTGATGTGTGTCAATGCAACAAGGGAGAAACAGTCAAATCTCCTGGCACACTACAACCACTTTCAATTCCACTTGCTATTTGGTGGGATATCTCTATGGATTTTATTGTAGGCTTACCTAAATCGGGAAATAAATCAGTCATCATGGTGGTAGTTGATTGCCTTTCCAATTATGCTCATTTTTGTGCTCTTCAACACTCATTTACAACAACCACTGTGACTCAACTTTTCATGGATCAGGTCTTCAAGCTTCATGGCATGTCGCATTCTATTATTTCTGATCATGACCCAACTTTCACCAGCAAGCTTTGGAAAGAATTGTTCAATATACAAGGCACCCAATTGCATCTCAGCACAACTTATCATCCCCTGACCGATGGTCAAACTGAAGTTGTCAACAAGTGTTTGGAAACATATTTGAGGTGTTTTCCTTGAAAAATAAAAATCAGTGGTCTCAATGGTTACCACTAGTTGAATGGTGGTACAACACTTCATACCATGCAAATACCTGCATGACTCCTTTTGAAGTAGTATATGGACAAAATCCACCTTCAGTTTTCTCATATTTATCGGGTGTCTCGAAGGTCCAGGCGGTTGACCAAACACTTACAATTCAAGAGACTATTCTTCGTACCCTCAAAGAGAATTTGGTCATGGCCTAGAATAGCATGAAGCAACAAGTAGATCAAGGTCTCTCTAAACATCAATTTGCAGAAGGGAATCATGTGTTTCTTCAACTACAACCTTACAAGAAAAATTCCCTCAAGGCAGACCATTGTTAGAAACTGGTGCCCAAATTTTATGGTCCTTATACCATTCTCAAATGTGTGGGATAGGTGGCCTATTAGTTAGCTTTGCCCAGTCATTCTAAGCTACATCCTATTTTTCATGTTTCCTGCTTAAAGACAGTTATTGGAGGTAAGTGCCAAACTCAAACTAACCTTCCCGAGTTGGACGAGGAAGGCTCCATTTGGCCACAACCACAAGTAGTTTTGGACCAGCGTGAGAGTTTCCTGTGTCAGCAAACCATCAAGGAAGTGTTAGTCTAGTGTAAATATGCAACCCAAACAGATGCCACTTGGGAACCAACAACCATTATGCAACAATTTCCACATCTCAAGCCTTGAGGACAAGGCCATTTTTAAGGGGGGGGGCATATTAGGGACCCAACCCCTCACGTAGGTAGAATAATATATTCCGATGTAATAAAGGTTAATATTAATAAGGCCTAGCAATAAGGAACAATAAGTCCAATGTAAGAAGACCTAATAGAAGCTTTCGCTTCTAGAAGGATCTTCCTCTAGATAGTTCTTTTGATAGAGATATTTAGTATAAATAGGACTCGAGGGTATGAGAACTTTTTTCTTGGATATTATTGTAATAGAGCTCTCCTCTGCTGGAGGTTGCCCCCTCGAAGAGGCAAGTGAACATTTCTCTCAATAATTGAAGTGTTCTTTCTGGTGTTATTCTAGTATCATTTTGGTATTATTGTGGTGTTGTTCTGGTTATATTGTTGTTCATCTGCCATTTCTAGCATTTTATTTATGTTCTGCATACTTTTTATATCTGTAATATTACACTTTGGCACAAAGTGTGCATCGTGTTTGGATGTGACAATGAGGATTTAGGGTGGACTCCTTCTTGTTCTAGGTGCCTCTATTGTTGGTCATGTTTCCTCTTTTTTTGGTATTAATGTCCCCAACTGTGTGACTAGTTGGAAGAGTTGACGTTTGAGGTATTGATTGCATGGGAAATACCTTTTTCTAAGGGGGAATGGATGGGACTGGTACCATATATGGTGGCTCTAAATACCAAAATGGGATGATTATCACCATGTTTGGAAAGGTGAGGGTAGCAACAACCTTATATGTTTTGACTCTGGGTGAAGGGTCAAAAAAGGGGATTTGGGTTAGGGCCTGAGGAATAGTTTTCCAAATGGGTGATGGGGATCCAATAATCGGATTTTGTTCAATATTGGGTGGTTATGTGGAAATCATCGTAGTATATTGAGGTATAAAGGCATTTTTGGCCACTTGGGGGATGTGTACATCAAGGGAAGACTTATCGAGGATTTCTATGCCATGTCAAGTGAGAACACATACATGTTTCACTCCAGTGGGTAAGGGAGAAGGGGGATCGCCCTTAAAAGAACCCTCAAGTGAGGGGTCTCTAAAGCTTCCTCGTACAATGTCAACAATGGATGATATTTAGGAACTAGACCATATGAGGGGGAGTACATTGTCTGTGTTCCCTGAAAGATTGGGTTCATAGTGAGTTAATTGTTCAATGGTAATGATCTTCCCATTATGCGGGAAAGGTATGGTGTGAATATGAAAGATGTGACCGCTTTCATGGCATACATGTAACTTCACCCAAAGAGGATATTATAATCCAACGGGGCATCAATGACATCTATATCAATGATAACATTTTGTCCCCCAAGTTCTACTAGAATGTTTTGGTAGAGGCCTTCTAGCTATGATGGATGACCATCATAAGCCCTAAATGTAATGGAAGATGGGACGAGTTCCATGGATCCTGATTTTTTCCATACTATTTTGGACTTGATGCATGTAGATTCCCCTTCATCGATGATGCACCAATGTATTGGGTTATTTTGAATATTATCTAGTATTTGGAAAGCCACCAGTGATGGAAGGTGTGATTCACTATTATCCAGGTCAAAAGTGATCAAACGGGTATCTAATGGGTCGACTGCCCCCAGGGTTCAAAGAAGGGTCTTATTTTTTGAATAACAAGTTTGAAGGACCTCTAAGACGGACATATCTAAAGGAGATTCAACTGAGTCATCGACTAGGATATAACTGAGTGTCACATTTGCATGGGGGTTGTTTACATTCCTGCGTAGTGGTGCACTGGGGATGCAAATAGAATTTTATGTGATAGTGTGAGGGATCGTCAATGGTTGTCAAACTAGTAATGGGGGTGAATCTGATATAGTCAGTGCAGGTTCGGGAGGTGCACCATACTGTCAGTTGTGATTCTGAAGGAGAATCTCTTATTCATTGGGGAGGAGGAAGGACTAATCAGTGGGGTTTCCATATGGAGGTTGACTTGAGTTGGTATTTTTTCCCATCTGGCGTAGGCTAGGGGATATTGTCTATTAGGTTTTGATGACTCCCTGATGAGAAATTGGGTTCTTTAGAACCACTATATTTTGTGGTTGCATGTAGTTTTTAGAGACTTTTGGGGGTCCCTGTGGGATAGGGGGCATGGGAAAGTTCATGGATTCCTTCGTCCTTTTGTAATCAACGATATGAGGGTAGTGGTGAGTGTAATGACCATACTCCCCATAAAGTGTGCAAGGGAAATTGGTCCCTAGGTTTTTATTTTTATCTTGTCCATATTGGTCATTGTTATTTCCCCCTTGAGGATTTTGGTTATCATGGTTCTGGTTACCCCTTTCCAGGGTGTTTGTTTGCTGCAGGTTTCCCCCTTGTCCTTGGTTGGTGTTATTTTTGTTCTTTCCTTTATTTTTTTTTTGGAATGGTTAGCTGGATTGGTTTTATTTAACTACTTAAAGGGTTGAAAATGTTGAATAGGGGAAGGTTGGAAAAAATTGGCACCAACCTATTGTTGACCATGTGGTGGGGCAACTTGTTTTGGAGGGATTGGGAATGGAAATTATGGATTACCTAGTGGGAGATGTCCACAAGGAGTGTATGATGTTGATGTCCCTCCTCCATTTTTGAGTTTATAAGTTGGGGACATGGGTGGGCCAACCACTTAGGTTTGAACCTGACTTGTTGGTAGGGGAGGGATGTGTCCCCCTAAAGCAATAATTGGTGGCACTATAAATGGGGGAGGAGGAGTGGGGGTATGATAATATGGTGTTCCTCCATACGACTAGGGGTACTGATGGACCCCAAATGTATGTACATGTTAAGTATATGGGTTGAAGTGGGCGATGGAACCAATGAACCCATCTGTGGTGTGTGAGGCTCCAAGTTTTTCATGACCAAATTGTATAGGGAAAGGATAATTGGGTGATGCAAGAGCATCTCCCACATCAAGCGAGCTAGTGCGAGAGCAGAGGACAGCTGGACGAGCCAACAGATTTCTTTTTTGAAAGCACCTTGATATTTTTTGTGCCAAACATTAATATGTGGATTTAATGAAGCACACTTTGTATATTGTAATGGACCTTGAGCCTTTAAGCTCACGTCCTTAGGGAGATGAGGCATTTAATTTAATTAATGCTGGTAGATAGGAATTTAATTGTAGACTTGATAGCTTTAGAATCCGAGAGGGAAACGGGATATAGACACCCTCCTTTGTACATTGTAACATTATTCAGCAACATTCAGAGAAGAAGAGCAGGCAGAGAACTATGTAGAGAACATCCATGTATAGATATTGAATTAATGAGAAAGCTTTGATTCAAATCCATGGCTGAGTGTCTATTCTCTGTGTTGATGTTGTTATGCTTATGAATATTTTGTTTTTTGGTTATGAATTTGCTTAGTGTATGCTGTGCATTGGATTTCATGTTTTGAAACTGAAGTCTGAAAGGAAGAGGGAATGAGTTTCAATTGTTTCTATAACTGAACCAGAGAATTCCTGCAAGGAGTGCAGTTGAATTTGTCCGCAAGGAGTGCGTGACTACAGGGCTCAATTAGAGAAAGATGTTGGTTTCCATTCATCTCGGAAGTGCAGATTTGGCACCGGAGCCATGCAAGGCGTGTGCAGGATGGAAGAAGACTCAGAGTTGTGATTCTGGGTAAAGAAAATCAAGACTGTTGTTGCAAGAGTGCACAGAGTCGAAAGATCTTCAACACTTAGTCGTGGTTGAAGATTTGTTGCAAGGAATGTGTGCAAAGAATTATTTCAAAGGACCCAGGAGCCGTAAGGAAGCTCAGGAGGGATAGGTATTCAAGTCCGTCGAGGAGTGGCATAGATAAGTCGTGCTTGGAAAGCTTGCAGGGAAAGTTGCGGGTTTATGCATAGAGTGGTAAGGTTCGAAGCTCAGGAGGAAATAGAGCCATCAATCTGGAGTCTCAAGGACCATCAGATCATACGTGACATCTCATATTGGCATATCGCGAGTTGGGGCACTAAGTTGGTATAACGTGAGTGACGATATCGCAATCCACGATATTCCAAAAGGATCAGCATCGTTGATCATGGGGACGCACATCAAGAGATCCCAAGGAATCAGGGTTCTCAACGACAGAGAACGCTTGTATGTTGGATTCGCGATCCGCGATATCCCGACAGTGACGTGACAGGTGGGACCACAGTTGCTGGTGGAGTACAGGTGGCATCGTATCATATATTGAGAAAAGTAAAGTCCTGAGTCCATCAACATCAGAACTCACGATCCCGCGAGTTTCAAAATTCCGATAGAAGGGTAAAAGGTGGAGAAGTCAAGTCCACACGTGTCTTGGAAAATCAACACATCGGGATTCGGAGATTGGAGTTTCAATTTATTGATATTGCGAATAGTGATCCTCCGATAGAGAGAAATATGATAGAAAGGGGAAGAAAGTCAGTGATTGACCCATGTTGGGATTCGGGGAATCGCAAGGCATAAGGGGCGTGACTACAGAATTCACGAAATCATGAATTCCGATTTCCCGATCAGATAAGGGAGATCAGTAAGGAGTTGCTGTGGGTAAATAATTCCTGAGAGGGAATTAGAAGAGTGAGCTAACTCTTTGGGCCGAGAGAAGAGAAGGTCCTGGTGAGAGCGGACACGCAGGAGAGGCAGTCTGCGTCAGAGTGGTATCAGAGCAGGAATAGTTCTTTGCTTTCCGTAGCAGAGAAGGAGAAGAGAATTCATCATGCCACCAAGGAGAGAAAGACAATCACCTGACCCAAAAGACAGGGAGGTAAGAAGAAGAGGTAGGCCAGCAGGAAATCCAGAAATGGAGTGACAGATGAGAGATCTCTGAGCAAGATTAGAGGAGATGGAAACAACGCAAAGACGCGGAGTTGGTGCAGGGGATCTTAGTGATTCCAAAGTTGAAGAGGAAGCTGGAAATGAAGAAGAGGTCACAGCAGAGGATGCATCAACCAAGCGGTTGATAAAATCCATTTCCAGGATGAATTCCAAGACCAAAATGGATATTCCAGTTTATGAAGGGAGTCTGGATGCAGAAGAGTTATTGGATTGGATTCGAGCTCTTGATACCTACTTCGATTATGAATATATAGAAGAGCATAAGAAGATAAGGCATGATGTCATGAAGTTGAAAGGACATGCAACATTATGGTGGGATGAGCTACAGGCAGACAGATGTTCCAAGGGAAAACAGAAAATTAAAAGCTGGGATAGAATGATTGCCAAGATGAAAGCAAAGTTCATCCCAAGGGATTATCAGATCACACTGTTCAGGTGAATGTAGAACCTAAGGCAGAAGTTGATGACGGTGAGGGAATACACCGAGGATTTTTACAAGCTCAATATTCGAGCAGGTCATTGGGAGAGCGATGATGAAAAAGTTGCTAGGTACCTGAATGGCCTGAAATACGACATTCAGGACGAATTAATCCTGACAACCATCAGAACGGTAGAGGATGCTTACCAGATGGCTCTGAAAGCCGAGGAGAAGCTGAGCCATAAGCAAGGTCAGTGAGGGCGAGACAGAAGTCAGCCCAGAGGCAAGGCAATTGCCCAGGAGAAATATCAGAAACCCAAGGAGGAATGGAAGAAACCTTAGGGTAAAGATAAAAAAGGTGGAACCTCACAGCGAGGACAACCACATGTTGATCAAAGAGGACAGCATAATGATCAGTGAGGAGATTATGCTGATGCAAACACTTTTCCTCGTACCAGAGGTAGAGGAAGAGGCAGAGGTGGAGTAATCACATGTTTTACATGTGGGAAAAATGGGCACAAGTCATTCAAATGTCCAGAGAAAAAGAAAGATGCAGGGGAATCTCACATCGCAGAAGCTCAGAGGCGTGATGCTGAATTTGAAGATGCAGAAAGCGGAAGATCGCTTGGAATGCATAAAGTCCTTTTGACACCCGAGAAGGAGGTGGAGGACACAGTTCAGAGAAGTCGACTGTTCAGGACAACTTGCAAGACCAAGAAATGGAAATGTAAGGTCATTTTGGACAGCGGAAGCACTGATAATCGCGTTTCAACCGAGATGGTGGAAAAACTGGAGCTGGAGACAACTGATCACCTGAGTCCATATAAAGTATCATGGCTACAAAAAGGACATCAGGTGAGTGTCACTAAACAATGCTTGGTTGAATTCAAGATAGATGGGTATAATGATGTGATTTTATGTGATGTTATTCCTATGGATGTATGTCATCTATTGCTGGGTAGACCATGGCAATATGACAGAAATGTGGTTCATGATGGGAGAATGAACACATATACCCTGGAGAAATATGGGAGGACACATAGATTGCTTTCGATAAAATATAAGAAGGTGAGTCCGGAAGTAAGAAACACCATACTTCTCATGAGTGGGAAGGAACTTCTTAAGGAGATGGAGAAGAAAGAAGATCCACAATTCTTTGTGGTCAGGAAGCCGAGAATTGTCCTGACTAGCACAAGAGTGGATGATCTACCAGATGAGATTCAAGAACTTCTGGGAGAGTTCGCTGATATCATCGTGGATGAATTACCTCGTTTGTTGCCACCAATGAGGAGTGTGAGTCATCACATCGATCTCATACCCGTAGCCATTTTTCCAAATAAAGCTGCGTACAGATTGACGCCGCAGGAAAATGAGGAGGTAAAGAATCAGATCCAGGATTTGCTGGATAAAGGATTAGTCAGGGAGAGCTTGAGTCCATGTGTTGTTCCAACAGTGCTCAGTCCAAATAAGGATGGAGGTTGGAGAATGTGCACTGATTCAAGAGCAATCAACAAAATTACCATCAGGTACAGATTTCCACTACCGAGAATGGATGATCTGATGGATTGCCTGAGTGGGGCAAATTATTTTTCGAAGATTGATCTCAAGAGAGGATATCACTAGATTCCCATGAGGGAAGGTGATGAATGGAAGACAGCATTCAAGACAAATGAAGGTTTGTACGAATGCCTGGTCATGCCATTTGGTTTGACAAACGCGCCGAGCACATTCATGAGGCTAATGAATGAAGTCCTGAGGGAATTCATCGGAAAATTCATAGTCGTATATCTGGATGATATACTGATCTTTAGCAAGACAAAGGCTGAACATTTGAATCATTTGGCTATTGTGATGAGGAAGCTACAACAAGAGAAGCTATTGATCAATATGAAGAAGTCCTCATTTATGAACACAGAGCTCATTTATTTGGGTTTTGTGATTTCGGCGAATGAGTTGAAGATGGATCCGAGTAAGGTGGAAGTGATCAAGAATTGGCCATCACCGAGAAATGTTTTCGAGGTGAGGAGTTTCCATGGTTTGGCTAGTTTTTACCAAAAGTTCATCAGGAATTTCAGTGGAATTAGCGCAGCAATGATGGACACAATGAAGAAGTGGCATAAGACTTTTCACTGGACAACAGAGGCTGAGAAAAGCTTCAATTTGTTGAAGCGAAAGATCACAGAGAAACCAATGTTGGTGTTGCCAGATTTTCAGAAAACATTTCAAGTGAAATGTGATGCAAGTGGGTATGCCATAGGAGTAGTCTTAAGTCAGGAAGACAGACCAGTTGCATATTTCAGCGAGAAACTGGATGAAGCAAAGATGAAATACTCCACGTATGATAAAGAGTTTTATGCTATCATACAGGCATTGAAGAAGTGGAGGCACTACTTGATACCCAAGGAATTTGTATTATACAACGATAATCATGCATTGCAGTTTGTGAGTCAACAAGAGAAGTTGAACCAGAAGCATGCAAAATGGGTAGAGTATATGCAGAATTTTACATTTGTAATTAAACACATTTCAGGTACTGCTAACAAAGTGGATGATGCTTTGAGCAGGAAATGTTTGTTGCTACAGGAATTCCGAATCAAAACATTGGGTTTTGAGAATCTCAAGGACATGTACGCAGGAGATACAGATTTCAGAGAAGCGTATGAAGCAGCTAAGAATCCAGTTCTCAGAGATAGGAGTCCTTGGATAGACTATATGATCCAGGAGGGATTGTTGTTTAGAGGCAATCAACTGTGCATTCCGAATTGCTCTATGAGGGAGAACTTGTTGAAAGAGAAGCACAGTGGTGGATTAGCAGGTCACTTTGGACATGAAAAAACATTCGCAAAGCTGAGCGAATCGTATTTTTGGCCGAGCATGCGAGCTGATGTCAAGAGTTTTGTTGACAGGTGTCAAATTTGTCAGCATTCGAAAGGGAGAAAGCAGAATGCAGGTGTTTATCAGCCACTACCCATACCAGAGAAGCCATGGGAGGCGATAAGCATGGATTTTGTATTGGGTTTGCCGAGGACGCAAAGGGGAGTTGATTCCATCTTTGTGGTGGTGGACAGGTTTTTAAAGATGGCACATTTCATCCCATGCTAGAAGACCAGCGATGCGACCCACATCGCAAACTTGTTTTTCAAAGAGGTTGTTAGACTTCATGGATTGCCGAGAAGCATAGTCTCGGACAGGGATACCAAATTCATAGGTCATTTTTGGAGGACGCTATGGAAGAAGATGGGAACTAACTTGGTGTTTAGTTCAGCTTACCATCTGCAGATGGATGGGCAGACAGAAGTGGTCAATAGGAGCTTGGGAGATTTTTTGAGAAGCCTGGTGACAGAGCACCATAGCAGTTGGGACAACATATTACCACAGGCAGAGTTTGCGTACAACGATTCAGTGAATCAGAGTACAGGAAGAAGTCCATTTCAGATTGTGTATGGGACACAACCGAGGGGAGTTTCTGAACTCAAGGAGTCAGAACAGACTGCGACTAGCAGTTCTAGTGCAGAAGATTTCGCTGAAGCAATGCAGGAACTTCACAGTAGGGTGAAGCAGCGACTGATAGAATCAAATCAGGAGTATAAGTGCAGAGCAGATCAACATCGGAGACAAATTTAGCTTGAAGTTGGCGATCTGGTTTTGGCACATCTGAGGAGAGAAAGTTTCCCAAGGGGAACATATAACAAGATGAAAATGAAGAAAATCGGACCTTGCAAAGTCCTGAAGAAATTCAGAGAGAATGCTTATGAGATTGAGTTGCCAGATGGCATCGGGATATCTCTGATATTTAATGTTTCGGATTTATATCCATACAGGGCTGGAGAAGCAGAGGCTGGAAATAAGGAACCAATGATCCAGTGGATGAAACAATTGCAAGTTACAGAAAATCCACAGATGGAGTGCATACTGGACAAGAGAGTGGGTAGAAAGACTAGGCGAAAGCAATATTTTGAGTACCTGGTCAAATGGAAGAATCACCCAATGGAGGACGCTAGCTGGGAGACTGAAGCAGTTATGAAAAAGCATGGATAGACTGTGTGGGAGATCATGGACAGGAGCCCATGAAATTTTTTCAAGCCAGGGAGTATGATGCAGGAACATCGCCCACATCAAGCGAGACAGCGCGAGAGCAGAGGACAGCTGGACGAGCCAACGGATTTCTTTTTTGAAAGAACCTTGATATTTGTTGCGCCAAACATTAATATGTGGATTTAATGAAGCGCACTTTGTATATTGTAATGGACCTTGAGCCTTTAAGCTCACGTCCTTAGGGAGATGAGGCATTTAATTTAATTAATGCTGGTAGATAGGAATTTAATTGTAGATTTGATAGCTTTAGAATCCGAGAGGGAAACGGGACATAGACACCCTCCTTTATACATTGTAACATTATTCAGCAACATTCAGAGCAGAAGAGCAGGCAGAGAACTGTGTAGAGAACATCCATGTATAGATATTGAATTAATGAGAAAGCTTTTATTCAAATCCATGGTTGAGTGTCTATTCTCTGTGTTGATGTTGTTATGCTTATGAATATTTTGTTTTCTGGTTATGCATTTTCTTTGTGTATGCTATGCATAGGATTTCATGTTTTGAAACTGAAGTCTAAAAGGAAGAGGGAATGAGTTTCAATTGTTTCTCTAACTGAACCAGAGAATTCCTGCAAGGAGTGTAGTTGAATTTGTCCGCAAGGAGTGCGTGACTGCAGGGCTCAATTAGAGAAAGCTTTTGGTTTCCATTCATCTCGAAAGTGCATATTTGGCACCGGAGCTATGCAAGGTGTGCCCAGGCTGGAAGAAGACTCAGAGTTGTGATTTTGGGTAAAGAAAATCAAGACTGCTGTTGCAAGAGTGCACAGAGTCGAAAGAGCTTCAACACTTAGTCGTGGTTGAATATTTGCTGCAAGGAATGTGTGCAAAGAATTCTTTCAAAGAACCCAAGAGCCATAAGGAAGCTCAGGACGGATAGGTCTTCGAGTCCATCGAGGAGCGGCATAGAAAATTTGTGCTTGGAAATCTTGCAGGGAAAGTTGCGGGTTTGTGCATAGAGTGGTAAAGGTTCTAAGCTTAGGAGGAAATAGAGCCGTCAATCTGGAGTCTCAAGAACCGTCAAATAATACGTGACATCTCATATCGACATATCGCGAGTTGGAGCACTAAGTTGGTATAACGGGAGTGACGATATCAAGATCCATGATATTCTGAAAGGATCAACACCGTTGATCGTGGGGACGTGCGTCAAGACACCCCAAGGAATCAGGGTTCGGAGAATCAGGGTTCTCAACGACAGAGAATGCTTGTATGTTGGATTCGCGATCCGCGATATCCTAACAGTGACATGACAGGTGGGACCACTGTTGCTGGTGGAGTACAGGTGGAATTGTATCGAAGATCGAGAAAAGGAAAGTCCCGAGTCCATCGACATCAGGACTCGTGATCCCGCGAGTTATGAAATTCTGATAGAAGGGTAAAAGGTGGAGAAGTCAAGTCCACATGTGTCTCGGAAAATCGGCACATCGGGATTCGAAGATTGGAGTTTTGATTTATTGATATCGTGAATAGCGATCCTCCGAGAGAGAGAACTCCAATAGAAAGGGGAAGAAAGTCAGCGATTGACCCACATCGAGATTCGGGGAATCACAAGGCATAAGGGGCGTGACTACAGAATTCGCGAACTCGCGAATTTTGATTTCCCGATCAGATAAGGGAGATAAGTAAGGAGTTGTTGTGGGTAAAAAATTCCCGAGAGGGAATTAGAAGAGTGAGCTAACTCTTCGAGCCGAGAGAAGAGAAGGTTCTGGTGAGAGGGGACGCGCGGGAGAGGTGGTCTGCGTCATTGGGTAATATTGTATAGATATATCTTGAATAAGAGTAAATTAAATCAAAATGTTGGGCCTTGGTGATGGCCTCGTATTCATTTTGAGGGAAGGTTGTAGCCACATCTTTGGCAAGGAGAGGGACTAGTGATTTGAGGAACGAATCAAATTGTTGTTGTGGGGTGGTATTAGCCTTGAAAATACTTCTTCTCTATCACCATTCATGAATATGATCACTGATATGGATGGATGTAGTTTGTTTTAATTCTAATAGAATTTCCAAACCGGTTTCATGGAAGAATAGAGTTGAGAGAAGGACAAGAAGGATTTTTCCAAACATTCGAAGGTCATGTGGGACCTAACTTTCTCATCCACATACCATTTGGAAGATGGACCAAGTGAGTGTTCATTGGAACAATATTAAATTAATGGAATCTTTCATAATGTTGTTGGAAGAACACCACAAGTGAAAAGACATGATGTGATTAGTAGGATCTTCTCCTAGCTTTCCTTCGAACTTTGGGATGTCATAAGGTAGATTGGTGGGAATATTGGGCCATGTGTGATCATTAAGGATTGGGTCATTTGTCATTTTGGTTGAATCCAAAATGTTGAGGGATGCCAAGTATGTCATGGTAGGGGGTGTTCTAGCCATGGTATGCTGTGGTTGAGAAGAAGTTCCTTGTGAAGAAGGTTGGGATTCACCTCCTTGTTATGGAGGAATAGTTGGTGGATTGTTTTGGGTATTGGTGCCAAGTAAGATGGACCCAAGAAAATTTTATCTTAGAACAATGACACTTACTAGTGTGTGTGTGGGTTGTGTTGATATGTTAGTGAAATTGGGAACACCTCCCAATATTGGAGGGATGTTTCTCAAACTTCTAGAATGATGGGGAGGATATGGTTCCCCTATGATTTTGGACTATATGTGAATGTGTGCAAGTGGTAGTGAGAATAATAAATAAACAAGTGATTTTGTAAATATGTATTATCTCAACAATTGTTTTGAAAGCTATATAATAAAACAATGGGTATCATACATAAGAAAGTAACAATGTAAGATGGTTTAGGGTTTATCCATGTGTTGGGGGGATAAAAAACATATTTCCTAAAATACCTATCATTCTTCCTCTAAAAAATAATTGGGTATGCCAAAAACACTCAACAGTGGGGCATGAATCGACTGGAAGAGGAACTAGTGAAGGTATGAATCAATCGGTTATAATGAGGGATGAAGGGGGCATATCTTGAAAGTAATGGTGATATTTCCCAACAACTGTTAAAAATATGATTGAGGTGCAATTGCAGCCCACAACTTCCACCTAGGTGGAAAACCTAGTTTTGGCCACTAAGCTACCTCAATCAACCACACCATTTAGATTTTCGCCTAAGAAATGGGTTATGAGGTAGATGATTTCCAAGGTTTAGGGGACCCAAGGAAGCAAAAAAAAAACATTCAGGCCTTGGCATTTGAACCTTCATGGGTATCCCCCTACCTTATGGTGTAGGATTACTTTATTTAGAGGATTTTGGTATCATATTTCAAAACTTATAAGTTTCAATGAGAAATGATAATGGGGATTTATTTGGATGCCTATCCCCAGAATCCTAACTTAGACTATAATTTTCTTTTGTGCTCCTCCTATGGAGGTTAAACATGTGTTGTTTCATGGTTTATTTTAGGATTTGAAGTGGGTTGTGAGGTTGGGGTCATCGGCCAGCCTCGTTGATTAAATTATGTGAGAAAAAGACTTCCACTAGATAATGAAACCCTTATGATCCTCCCAAATCGTTTATGGGTGCAGGGGGAAGAGCATACTATAGTTTCAAGTATCTAATAAGAAACCTTTTCAGTATGTGGTGAGAATTGTGTGCAAGAAGTGATAGTGTGCAACGATTTTCAATAGGTTAGTGATCAAAATTTAACATGTGGACATTTCTTGGTCCTTTACAAATCTTTTTTATCTCTAACTTACTAAATTCCTAAACAATCCTTGCGAAATTGGAAAAGTCGTAGGTAACCAGCATGTTGGACATGTGGGTCCTTACACTTGAGATTTTAATCTTCCTTGAATGTTATCTAATATAAGAAATCTTATAAACTATTCCTAGATTGTAGACATGTGGGAATGTATGGGCCCTTTCAAATCCTTTAAACTCCCTAGGTTGTTTTCTCTAGAAAACTTGAAACTATCCTAATAGTGTGCACATGTGGGAATGTATGGGCCCTTGCAAACCTTTAAGATTATGTTTCAACAAAGAAAACTAAGAGGTATTTTCCTCTCCTAAAATGATTGATTTAGTTGCGAAAAGAAGCAAACAAATTGGTATTGGACTCTCCTAAAATGATTAATTTAGTAGCAAGAAAGAAGCAAACTAAGAGGTATTGGACTCTCCCAAAATAATTGATTTAGTTGAAAAAGGAAGAAAATTAAGAGGTATTGGCCTCTCCTAAAATGAATGATTTTAAAGGGATATGAAGATTTCTTAAGAAACCCTCTTCTTGATTCCCAAATCGTTCGAATGTCCAAGGAAAGAACATAATCAAAGATATCAAAATAGTCACCTAGTCCCAATGATTTGTAAAGTAAAGATTTGTTTTTGAAATGTAAATGCTATACTAAGTGATCCACGTGGAAAAAATTAAAGGGGAAAATGATATGGTTTTCTTTTATCCTTTTATATGTCTATGTGTGGCTAAGTACATATGCAATAAACAACTCAAAAATCTACTTTTTGTGGCTTTTACAAAGTGCATAAAATAAACCTACAACTACTTGGTGAAATTAGCTTCAAAAGCCCTTACAATCAATGAAAAAAGGTGCTTATATGTGGATTTTCTTGTTTATAGTAGTGCAAAGTGCACAATCTGCAAGAACTTAGAGAAGGTGAGATGCTCAGTCTTGCACGACTGTTTACCCCATACCCACTCACATGTAGAGAAATGGTGGGGTGGAAATTTGAAATGGGTCCTCTCAACCAGAGGCTAAACTGTTGTGTGTGAGGGTAGGTATAGGTCGGTTTTGGTCCCTCCAAACAAAAATGAGTGAGAATAAAATTTATAATGGCCTAATTGGGGAGGAACTTGATCTATATCCCTAGTATGGTCTCCAAACTATTGGGCCCTTTCAGTCACTTGGGTGAGAAAAAAAAGGCCCTTTAGCTTCCTTGTTAGACTAGCAAGACAACACTGGAAGTGGTTAGCTGATTACTAAATCAAGAAGAAAGTAAATAACAAAACAAATAACCAAGAAATTAAATTAAATTACTCATGTAAAAACTAAAATGGATGTGTGAAATTGACACAAGAAATAACTACCCAAATTGAAAGTGATCATTGAATTGAGAACACCAAAGGAGAAAAGTGAGACTTATGAATCCCCTATTCCTCCTTGGGAGGGCCCTTGAGTCCCCCAAAAGTAGAGCTTTACTCTCATATCTATGACTAACAATGGTGAATAACTTGTTGGTCAAGTTTTAAAAGAGGTGAGAAGCTTACCAAATGCTATGATTGCTCAAATAGATCTCAATAGAATATATGGCTTCTCTAAGAGAAAATGAGCAGCATAACAATACAATGAATTCATTTCTTTTCAGCATAGCATGCCCATGTATTTATAAGAACATAGAAATATATTACATAACATGTTACAAGTGTGATTGGGATACCTTTGTAGGTACTTCTTATACTTTCAGTCACCCCAAGGAGAAAGTTTGGGCCGATCTTGAAGTCTTGTCTTAGTACACATCATCCTCGAAGTGGTTGAGGCTCGAGAAATTTCATACATGTGTCATTTCTGCATGAACATGGGTTTCTTTAGAGACAGTCACGCATGATGCATAGAGTGTGCATACAAATCTTTGTTGACTGGTGTGGATGTGTGAGCCTTGAATTTGGTGGAAGTGCGCAAAAATTCATAGGCCTTTATATATAGTTTTGGCATCTTGTTGAAATAGATTTTATAAATACTGGAAGTATGTTATGTTTGTGCTAATGTTTTCTTTGACCATTGTTTGTATTTCTTGTGATTGATTTTCGATGATAACACCCATTTTTGGAATATAAATATAATCATCAAATATGGAGTTATCATAATCAAATTGTGTTTCAGTGTGCTCGAGATATTCATACTGCAAAGGATTTTCAATATTATGCACCTAGATGGACTGTTATTATGATAGTTATATGATTAATCAGAGCCTGGAATTCTTTTGTCTCTTCTTTATCATTCAATATTTAATCATTGAAAGAAAAATGTAAAGATTATACTACATGATAAGTTGGTGGATTCTCATGTAAGAAATCATTATTGAACTAAATTGTATAAAGAGAATACCAATATATAGGTTCTAAAAATGACTAGATTTCCTCGGTAGGATACCTTTCATAGACCAAAGAATACTCATGACTCTCTTGATGTTCATGATAAATGATTGATACAATTCCTAAAGGAATTCTACTAGTTTTTATCCACTCTAGGTCTAAGGGGTTTAGGGGTTCTCATGGAGATTCCCCTTTTGTGGTCACATATTGCTAGTTAGAAATCATGTATCCTCCATATTCCATTATTATATCATGATTTGCATTGAAGGAAATAATATCTATCTTTCCCATTGCTAAATTATCATTCGAATCTATAACATTTTCACAAACTCATTTTGCATTCAGTGCATATTTGAAATCATATTTTGAAGCACTACCCTCATGTTGTGAATTAGAATCAGAATGCAAAGTATTATATATCTAAGTGTAGACTTGTATTATATATATTTTTGAAAATATTTCTTCGGGCTGGGAGGTGACTAAATCTTCATTGTGTATATTTGAATCTTGTGAATTAGAGACCCTTTCATTTTCCTGATTGTCCCCTTCAAGAATAGAGGGAAGATATGAAAGCCAATCAATAATTTCTTGGTATGAGGTTTTGTTAGTTTCAAGAAATCTACAATAAATTTGCATAATGTTTTTAAAGAAATCATCCAGAGTTTCATTTATAAGCCTAACGATTTTCTCAAATCTCATTAAATAGTTCTTCGTAATCATAATTTACATGAGAAGTAATAAATATTTACATGATTTGTTTCTAAATATGTATTTATTTTGTTTGTAATGTCCTATACGTGGCTTTAATCCATTCTTATAATGTGAGGATAAGTAATTGACAAATTTCATTGTCCTGAACAATTTCAAGATTATGTCATGTGATGTTAAATTGATTGAGATGCATGAATGCAAAGACATGACCTTCACCATCAAATTTTGATTTTGACAAGAGATCAACTTTCCTAACTAAGATTCCACCTAAGGGTCTCAAGAGACTCAAAGGGTGGTCCCATAGAAAGATATGGAGAGGATCCATGGGATAATTAAAACAATTTAGTGAAATGACTACACTTTGGAAGGCTTATCATCTTGCACTCCTTCTATCACCAGTTATTTTGACGTGGTTTATGTGACCTTAATTAAAAGTAGGGGTTACCCTTGGTGATAAGTCCCAATTAGAACTCACAACATTTCAAATAGGAAACCCATCCACATTCTATCTTGACAACCATTGCATGTTTGTGGAGTTTACTAGTTGCAACCTATTTCATTTGTGATGGTTTCTAAACTAAAGGTAACCAGAAAGTAAACACAAAACCACACATGTTCCTATAAATGGCCCAAGAAATAGTTCACGCATACCAAATATAAGAATTATAAGTAAATAATTGCAAAACTGGAATAGTGTAGCATTGAAATAATCATTTATAGTCCTATGCTCACATATTCAAAAAACTATTTCCTAGAGAACAGAAACAAAAATGCATCAAACACACATAAGAATAGTCTATAATGTGAGATTAATTATTACACAAATATAGTGTTGAGCGAAAGGTTGTAACATTCCACAACAAGTGCAACACCGGAATCAAATTTGCAACACCAAAATCAAATTTCTCCAAAAAATAACTTGGCCAAAAAGGATTCTTCTCATTAAAGTTTCAGCGGTAGTACATGAAATCTCAAAGCACAAAAAGCCCAAAATTAGAGTGCAATCCCATTATTTATTGAAATTCACCTTGACTATTGTCCATCCTCCTTATTTACTCTTGACCTTCCATTTGAAATTTATTTTTCCCTATCCTCTATGGAATGGTGAGGGGATACTGACAGTGGAAATGTTCATAATTTAATATATCACAAATCATGTACATTAACATTTAAAATTTGTCTTTTAATGCTTATGGGCCATCATGAGTTTTGGATGTAGTTCACCTTATATAATATGGTCAATAATGTTCATAGTGTGGGTCCATTTTCCCTCTTTTTTTGAGACTTGTCTACCATGAGATATGTAGTACATATTTTTCCATTTGGGATTTATTCTTGTTTTTCAATGGCTTCTTGTGTGTTTATGTCTTTTCCTTTGTTATAGATAACATTTTTGGAGACACCGTTGTATATAAGTGGATCTTCCTTATCTTGATGTATAGCATCTATGACATTGTAGTCCACTTCTTTATACATTAGATATTCAAATTCCTAAGCATGATCCTCTTACAATATTGGTACCTAGGTGCCATTTAGAAAACAATAGATGAGTTGTCAATATAAGGGTGAAAACGCAAAGTTGGGAAACACGTTTTTGATAATTGGGTGTTTTGGGTTATAATTTCCAATTTCTTGGCCAAGAAAAAAGTCAACATATCTTCTCAGCTGAGAAATGTAATAGTTTTCAGACGAGAATTTAACTAAGTTTAAAATTTTCTCGGTCGAGAGTTTAGTTGTGGTTAGACAATTTCTCGACCGAGAAAATTTAAGTTTCTCATCTGAGAGTATGACCAAATTTGTTGTATCAAACTCTTGGACATGTCTCTTGTCTGAGAGTTTAGATTCCTTTTAAACTCTGGGCCGAGAATGTATTTTTTATATGAAGCACACAATTGCCCCACCAGTCTTTGTTTTTCATTTTTGAAACTCTTGGAGGGGCACAAACACCCAGCATAGTCTTGTAACCATTTTTTTTACAGGGTTTACCATAGAAGACATCGTCAAATGAGGCTCGATAGAGGTTTTCATGCTTTTTATCACCGAACTATAATCAGTCTGAAAATCCCATTTAGATTCTCATATTTTAAATGGAGAGGGTTAGTATTTATAGACGTTATATGTGGATATTCTTTTGAACCTGGATGCCAATAGTTTGAATAAGGTTGGAGGGGCACACACCCAACAATGTCCTGAAACCCTTGGAGGGGCACACACCCAACATAGTCCTAAAAACCTAGGAGGGGTACATGCCCAACACCCTCCTGAAACCCTCTCAGCACATTTTGGGCCCCATGAAGAGGAAGGCAATAGTTGCATGTGAAGAGGAAGGCATCGAACGTACTCTCTTTAGTTCCATATCCAACCTGCAACCAGAAGATGATGTAAAGTTAATTGACATCCTGTCTCCTGCAATAATATTTCTTAGGTATTTAATCAAAATTATTAAAATTATTATCATTTAGTAAATAGTTTTTTTAATATTAAAAACATCATGTTGTTTTATTCCCAAAAATGTTACTGGTAAATGTAAGCCTAATTGAATTGATTTTAGAGGAACCAACTTCGATCCAAACCATAGCTAGATATCGACTCCATCCTAATAAGGGATAAAAATACATAGGGAAAGAGTGTATAGAAGGATGTTTGGGGATGGACCCGATTAGAAATCCTTTTAGAAATGTTGTTGATAATAAATATTCCTTCAATATTCCTAAGAAAAATCCCTAAAAGAAATACAAGGACAAAAAAAAAATCGATAAAAGTGGTCCTTAGAGTAAGACAAACCCCCTTAAGGGTGAAATCATGATTGTATTATCCTTAAATAAAAGAGGGTTTAGGAGCTCCTCTACAAGGATACCCTTGGTGAGATTGGTGGAATTTCACAAATCTGATGTCATTTTTCTAGAAGAAATAATGGGTGAGGGGAAAAAAATGATAGGAACCCTAGAAAAAATCATGAAGGAGTGAAACTTCCTATATGTAGAAGCTACAGGAAATTTAGGGGTTTTGATAATTTGGTGGAAAAATTCAATACCCATTTTAAATCCATCTTTCCAAGTATCTAGACTGAATTATTAGTTCAATAATCACAATAGAAGATCTTTATGAAAAATCTTATGGACCATACGAACAGAGAAAATATTTATGGGAGGATTTCTTTTTATTGGACTATATCAAGAATGGGAGGGTTATTACTAGGGGGAAAATAAATTTTACACTTAATAGATCAAAGGTGTGGGGAGAATAACAAGTTAGGACAAACTTGTAGATTTATTTATATACAAGATAGAGGAAGTAGGTTTTGTGGATGTTGAACCAATAAAACTTGTTCCTACTTGGAGAAACAATAGAGTGGGTGAAGCAGGGGTATCAAAAACACTTGGAAAGTTCTTGGTTACAAAAACAATAATGGTGGAATTATATAGGGTTAGACCCTGGGTGGATCTAGAGGTTACTTAGACCATGTGCCCATTCTAATTTAGATAGAGAATCAAGACTTGAAGCCAACAAGCCATTTAAATTTAATCAAACATGGTTAGAGGATGAGGAGTGTCTAAAATTGGTAAAAAAAGAGTGGGTTATCTTTGATGATAACCCGATGGACTTGACAAGCTATCAATTTGAAACAACATTAAAGAAATTAAAATTTGTAGTGTTAACATGGGCTTCTAATAAATTTAAGAATTTGGACAATGGATTAAAAGAAGTGGAAAGAAATATAGAAATTTTTTATGAGAATAATGTGGGTGAGATTTTTACTAAAGAGCATAAATTATGGTTAAGGGGACTGGAAAATAATAAGAATAAGATGTTTGATTAGGTAGAATCATAATCGATAATGAAGAGAAAGTCAATATGGCTAGAAAAAGGAATTGAAATGCCATTTTTTTCATATTTATGAAAATCACAGAAATAGAGTAATTACAATCTAGGAGATGAAAAACATGAATGGTAGTAAACCTATGAGGTTTAATGAGATAGTTGATATGGGAGTCTCTCACTTCCAATCAATATTGAGCCAGATAGAGAAAACATTGTTGAAATTCTAAATTTGTTCACCTTCTTTCCAAGATTTGTTATTGAGGAAGTATACCAAATATTGATGTAAGAAGTCTCAAAGGAATAATTAAACACTACTTTGGCATCTTTTAAAAAGGAAAAAAATATATGGACTAGATGGAAAACCAATATAATTCTTCATTGAATTCCATGAATTAGTAGAAAGATATTAAAAAGTGATTGAAGAGTAAAGGAATTCAAGGAAAGTTCTGGGAGTTTTCAACACCAACTTTTTATTTCTTATTCCAAAAAAGGTTGGAAACCTTTGATGAATTCAAGTTGATCACCCTATGCTACTCATTTGATCTTTTCCCCTAAGAAATATTCCACGAAATTTCCCCATTTCTTAGTGTTGATCCTTCTTGAACGCATCCTCAAACTATATTAGAGCATGCTGGAAAATGCACCCATGTTATCAAACTCTAAGGGTCATTTATTGGATATAGTCCTCATGTTTTTATGTTGGCCCTAAAAAATTCTCCATATCAATTAATTTGAAGTCTTGCAATCCAACAATATGGACTTTATTCTTTCCATCTTTTTCATACAAATCTTCCTCTTTCCACTCAGTAAATCATAAAGTTGGGAAACGTAAATTTCAAATAAACTAAAGACAATTGATATCCTCGATTTTTTGTAAACTTGATCCATATGTATCTCCTTTCAAAATGTTGTGCAAGTTTGGTGTAAATGATATTTCAGTGATATCTCTATTTCGTTGATCACCGAGTGATATGAAATATATCTCAGTTAAACCCTCCAAGTGTACATCTCCTAAAGTGTTTTTCTAGTTGAGTCCACATATGCCACCCTCTTGACTTGGTCAACTATCTCTAGTTATATTGTCCTAGTTAGGTTAGCATGTATTCAACCCTACCACCAAGTATTTCAGAAAGTTTGGGAGAAATAACAGAGAGTGCATAAAAGACACCTAGACCCCCAAGGGAAAAAAAATAAATCCTTGCTTAACACAATCTAGAAGAACAATTTGACGAGAAGGTTTTTGGAAGTCTGGTTGTGGGGAAGGATGGAACCACATGAAATTGTATGCATGTAAGTAATGTAAGTATGAAAATATTCTAAGAAAATCATAGAAATAATTTGTCCAAAGAAGAGGTTTATTCATAAAATGTGGAGATGCAACTAAAGGAAATTGAAGACTCCCCAATGCAACAAAATGAGGATCATAAGAACTTTAAGAAAAATAAAAATGTGATGCAATTGGAAGCATAATTGCATTATTACTTCTTAGGAAAATCCTGGTGATTCCATCTCTATTATATTTGAAGCCTATATTAATTCAAAAACATAAGTCTTTGATTTTAAAGATAAAGGAGTATGGCCATCCCCAATGGAATCCAATAGAAATCATGTAAAGGCCTAAAAGGGAAAGGGACATATTTATTCCCAAGAGGTTTTGGGAGGTTTTACCAATATCCCAATTCTCATAAAGAGAACATTCTAGTTACAAGAATGGAAGAAAGTTATGGAGGCTTCCTATTAACCAAATATAAACCTAATTTAATTGATTTTAGAGGAACCAACTTCAAGCCAACCCATAGCTAGAAATTGACTCCATCCCAAGAAGGGAGAAAAATACATAGGGAAAGAGTGTATAGAAGGATGTTTGGGGATGGATCTGATTAAAATTCCTTTTAGAAATGTTGTTGATAAGAAATCTTCCTTCAATATGCCCAAGAATAATCCTTGAAAGAAACACAAGGAGGGAAACAAAAATCTATAAAAGTGGTCCTTATAGTAAGACAAACCCCCTTAAGGGTGAAATCATGATTGTATTATCCTTAAATAAAATAGGTTTTAGGAGCCCCTTTACAAGGATACCCTTGGTGAGATTGGTGGAATTACACAAACATGATGTCATTTTTCTTGAAGAATTAATGGGTGAGGGAAAAAAAGCGATAGGAACCCTAAAAAAAATCATGAAGGAGTGGAACTTCCTATATGTAGAAGCTATAGGAAATTTAGGGGGTTTGATAATTTGGTGGAAAAAGTCAATACCCATTTTAAATCCCTATTTCCAAGTATCTACACTAAATTCTTAGTTGAAGAATCACAATAGAAGATATTTATGATAACTGTTATGAACCATACAAATAGAGAATATATTTATGGGAGGATTTATTTTTACTGGACTATATCAAGAATGGGAGGGTTGTTATTATGGGAAAACTAAATTTTACACTTAATATATCAAAGGTGTGGGGAGAATAACAAGGTAGGACAACAAGGTAGGACAGACTTGTAGATTTCTTTATATGCAAGATAGAGGAAGTAGGTTTTGTGGATGTTGAACCAATAAAACTTGTGCCTACTTGGAGAAACAATAGAGTGGGTGAAGCATGGGTATCAAAAACACTTGGCAAGTTCTTGGTTACAAAAAAAATAATGGTGGAATTATATAGGGTTAGACCTTGGGTGGAGCTAGAGGTTACTTAGACCATGTGCCCATTCTAATTTAGAGAGAGAATCAATACTTGAAGCCAACAAACCATTTAAATTTAATCAAACATGGTTAGAGGATGAGGAGTGTCGAAAATTGGAAGAAAAAAAAGGATGGGTTATCTTTGATGATATCCAAATGGACTTGACAAGCTATCAATTTGAAACAACATCAAAGAAATTAAAATTTGTAGTGTTAAAATGGGCTTCTAATAAATTTAAGAATTTGGAAAAGGGATTAAAAGAAGTGTTTAAATATTTTTCCACAGAGACAAGGGAGGAGTATGAAAATGAGAGAAGTTGAGACCAACAACAAAATGGCTACTAACCTCAAAGAAGTTGAGTTTTTTCGAATGTTTAAGGACGAGTACATTCTGTTTTTGGACACAGAGGATAGAACTAGGATAGGTTGGTACATAGAAAATGGGGCCATAAGTCACATGATAGGTGACCGACTTTCAGTTCAGGAGTTCTCAAGTCAAGCTTCAAGAGTTGTTAAGTATGGGGCACATTATAGTATGGTAGAACTTCATTGAAAAGGGGCATTATCACTACAACTAGAATCAAGCAGAACTTTTAGGATACCATAAGTATTGTACGTACCATGTATGAGAATCATCTTGCTCTAAATCTCAGCCTTGGAGCATCCAGGCTATGGGGAAAGCTTCTTTTGTTGTATTGTAAACATTCATTTTGTTAAAATTCATGTACTAGTAGCACCTGTAATGATATGCATAAGTGAAGATGGACTATATAAGCTATGGGGACAACCTATTTACATACTCATAGAAGAAAGCAATGACTTTGCAAATCAAAGTGTGAGAGAACGGGAGGTTATTATCAGTAGATCCACGTGGTGGGAATGGACTAAATTGGATGAATGGGGATATCCAGACTATCTTGGGACAATGTGTAGTAGAAAAATTCAAGAAGAGAAAATAGAATATCCAGACATTGAGTCGATGGGTCTCTCAGATTCAGAGGGAGAAACACATAGTGATGCAGATCATGGAGATGACAACTCCAGTGACTGTATGTTTTACATACAAACTGCACATTAACCCAGTCGTGAAATGAAAGTGTGCCCAGGTCAGAGATATATGTATAAGTTCTATTTTTTAAAAGATACCAGAAAAACACAAGCCGAGTTGCAATTCCAGTTTTTTTTTTTGTGGATTTGTTAAGAATTATCAACAATAGTACGGACCTATACATGTCGTATGATCTATGTAAATGCAACTTGAGTGAATGTTAGGCTTACAACAAACTGATATAAATAATATTTCCCTATTTTTTATGTTTTTCATTGATGTTGTGTTACTTAACGGTGTGATTGTCATAAGAAAGAGAAGAACTTAATTTATTTATGTTCATAAATATTTTGTCTTTCTTATTTTTTATTTCTTCAAAGGAATATAGAAAACTTTTATGAAAATAATGTGGGTGAGATGTTCTTTTTTGTTAGTAATGGATTACGAATAGAAGTAAACAAACTCCATGAGATATTAGATCTATATAGAATTGTTTTAGGTATGGAAATCAATGTAAATAAATATATAATTTTCTTTAGTGTTTTGGAAACAAAGAAAGAGTCCTAGCTATAATAGTTTTTTCCTTTCAAGAAAATTGATTTTTGGATAGGATTTAAATATTCAGTATTTTTTTATTAAAGCTAAAGGGATTTAAATATTCAGGATTTTTTTTATTAAACCGCTTGTGAATTACCAACTTATTTTAACTCAAAATAGATGTAGCTACTTACCTACCTATGTCATCAGCAATGATCTTTGTTATTGGCATATTCAAGTTGAATGTTAAATATGTAATTCAATGTAATTCAATTTTAAATGTAATTCAGATCTACAATTTTTCTTAAAATAATTCTTATTGATTTATAATTTCTTCAAAGTCAATACAATGAGATATATGAACATAAATAGAATATAATCTGAATATATATCATGCATGATAACAAAGAGATTTTACCTTGGAAAAACCCTCTCAAGCTTAAAACCTAATCCTTTTTATTCCTAATAAGGTCACTTGGATCATCCAAAGACATATACACATGTTGGTAGTGGTACCAACATTCGTATACGCCATTCAGATGAGATTAGTGGATGCACCACAGGTGCAAAAATTTAGCAGCAGAGTCGGCGACTAATTCATAACCAGATAGACATGTAACACACTCATGCATATTTGATTATTATTTTAATGTAGATGGTCAACTATGTTGTACTTAATGTGAATAAATATGAAACATATGTATCTTGTTTGACACGTGTTGACATGTTTTTAATGTGAAAATTTATCATCATACACAGGTGCACATGGTCAAAAAGAGGCCAGCATGGCTTATTTCGACCCACATTATCAGAGTCCAGTATCAGATGAATTCGACTGTTAACTCCAATATGTTCAAGTCTAGGTTAAATATTTCTAATGTTTAATGTCAATACAGATGTCGACATATTTATGTTAAATTTGACATGTTTTTTTTTATTTTGTGGAAAATTCTCATCATGCACATTTACACAACTTCAGGGTCAAGAAAACTTGGCTACCATGTGCCGACACTCCCGGAGGTCATCGACAAATAAATTCAATTGTTATTCAGTTCACGCTCAAGTATATATGTTATATTTGATGTTTAATGTGAAAAAATATAAACATAAATCTTCTTTTACACATGTTTCTAAGATCTTTCTGTGCACAGGTATTGGCTCTGACCTTGGCAGATGCACTTCTGACATATTGGACACAATGCAAGAGAGAAGCTTGAATGTTAGGTTGGCCTGATTGTTGCGCACCCACGTCCACAAAGGACACCCATAGTTACATTCTAATGATATTTTTCATTTCGTAGTACAAGTTAAATATATTTAACTTTTTTAAAACATTACATGCATGGGACTTGATTATTTTTGTGCACATGCATTCAGTGCCTTATTCCTCTAATACACCTACCAAAAGCAGGTCATTGCAATATATACATGGTTTAGGTGAAATATGAGTTCATAAATCATGTTTGACATGTGTGTTTAATTTGTGAAAAAATATGATATTCCTCTTACTTACATGTGATTGTCAATTTATTGTTTTTTATAGGGGCTACTGGATAGGCACAGAGGACACGCATAGGTAATTTTTAATGTTATTTATCTTTTTATAGTACAAGTTAAATATTTTGGATTTTTTTAAAACGTTACATGCATATGACTTGATTATTTTTTCACATGTACATTCAGTGAATTATGTTGCAGATACGACTAGTACACACAATCCATCAGGTTAGATAGAGATTCTTTACGTAAATTATGACCATAATTCTGATTTGACATGAGTGTTTTATTTGAGAAAAAAGGTATGTTATTTCTCTTAAACTTACATGTGATTTCCAATTTATTTATTTTTAGAAGTGCGTCTAGACATTCTCATAATATTGATACGACAAAAGAGTCAGTTTCTAGTACGCACAGTGTACATGCTGAAGAAAAGGATCCATCAGGTATTTTTAATGAACACGTTTTATTTAAATATGTATACTTTGATCGAAAAATTACATATACATTCTAGTACTTGCACACGTTTTACTTCTTACAGGATTTGTTGCTTGTGCTCTTATTCCACCTCATGATACAGGGCGTGTCAGTATGCCCACAATGAAAGATATGACCCTCTCTAAACTCATCCTATAGATGTTCTCGATGATATTCCTTGGCAAGACAATATTGCAATGCTTACTATTGAAGAGATGAGAGAGCATTACGCGAGATTGCAAGGTGAAATTGAGAGTTCTATTATCTCTATCGGTTGTCAACAGAGTCTCCATATTGTTTTGCATAATTTGAACAATTTGATTGAGACTTATATTAGGGTTGGACCATAAACCCATATTTTTTATGACATGATCTGTAGGAGGTGAATGAAGGTGATGGGTTGCCACAAGTTCAAAGAAATAAAAAAAATTGTCAGAAAAGAAGAGGTTTTTTCATTATTTGACTTGTGGACTAAAGACAAAAAACGTCTAAATATTGCAAGATTCAATGATACAAATATCTCACCACATATTTATTTGATATTCCTATATGAATATGGAAAGTTCCCAAGTAATGATGAGGTCCCTCAATATATTTTCAAGATACTAATTGTAGAGTTTCCATTGCACATGGACCCTGACTATATAGATATGGGATCTAGTTTCTATGGTGTTGGAAAAGGTCATACATATGAACATCCTAATGCACGATGAGATGTTGAATATAGGCATTTGGTGCCTTTCTTAGTAGTTCCACAACCTATATTCATTTCATTTCAAGAGAAGTTGGAAATGGCATCCAAAGTGGCAAGTAGGGCGAGGGAGCAGATCAAAGAGCATGTTGGGGCTGCATTAGCAGGGGTAGAAATTGGCATAAATAATATGGCATCATCAACCAATATAGATGACAACTCATTTAATGATTATTCTTATGATGCCTTGAGATTTATGAGTCGATCAGAGCTTGATCAGTATGCATCATATTGTAGAGATAGGTATAAGTGAGTCAATTCTCAGAAAATCGATGCACAATCATGGTATGTAAGTATGCTATAATAATTTAGCTTACAAAATACACATTTACAATATGAGCTAGAGTGTGCATGTTACATATAAAATGTGTATGTGTGTGTGTGTGTATGTTTTTATTTTCCAAATATCATGTCTATAAATTAATTGAAATTAATGTAGTATACCCAAATGATAAATGATGATGACTATGTTGATGAATATTTTGTTGACCAAGAAGAAACAAAGGTATTACTTTGTTGATATATATATATATATATTCGTAATTGAACTTTGAAATTCGTAA
>JASDQU010373432.1:6208-17841 GCA_032191745.1 Picea mariana | reverse complement strand
TATTGCTATTCCTTACGGTGGGGGTCATATACCTCCTCCGTCCCCTTCGCTCGATGGCGCTTTTCAGCAGCCAATCGAGCCTAATGTTAATTATAGCTTGTTTGGTGGAGGTATTTTAGGACCTTCCTCTTACACAATGCCAGTGGGATCTATGTCATTCTCTTTGTTTGGTGTGTCTGGGAACAACGCTTTTTCTTTGGCCGCTTTCTCGACTCGGGGCAACCCCAACTTTGGTAAAAAAAACCCGGTGCAAGGTACCATTCCTTCACAAGGAGCGACGACTGGACTATACTCCACACAGGGTCTTTGGAATCCTTGGAAGGGCTCGTTTCCCTCGCAAGGAATGTCGATCGGGGGTAACCCCTTCCATACTCAATGGAACCCTGGGCAAGGCTATGTACCTATGCCAGGCGGATCGACTGGGGGAATCCCCTACCAAGGTCCTTGGAAACAACGTAGGGATCAATCCCTTCTCAGGCTATGTCGTCCAATTTCGGGAGTCAGAGAATGATGCCTCAATAGACGTAATTTCCTTTTGTTGGTCAAGGCCACAGTTTCTACCAAAACCCTGGCCAACATTCCAACTTTTCCTAGCAACTTGGTGCCAACCAAAATCCAGGGCCCTCTTTTCTTGTAAATAATCCACAACCGAAATTACCCTTTCTGGAAACCCTGCATATTCCAAACTTGTCGAAATTACTGAATGAACCGATCTATCATGATCCATGTTGCCCCTCCATGCCAACTAAGTTGCCTTCGAATATTCCAAACTTTGAGGGAAATCCTGGCGAAGATCTAGGTGATCATGTGACTACCTTTCACTTGTGGTGCTCGTCAAAATCGTTAAAAAACGACTATGTTCAGTTGCGCCTTTTTCAACGCACTCTTATAGGGGGTGCTATGAAGTGGCATATTGAGCTCGACAACTCAAGGTAATCTTAATTTAATGACTTGGAGATGGTCTTCTTGAACCATTTCCAGTTACCCGTGAGATACGATGTCAGCACTGAGCTGCTGGCCAACTTCGAGCAAACCAAGACCGACCACATCTCTGATCATATCCAGGAATGGCAGTGGAGAAAGAGCTTGATTTAGGTTAAGGTCCCTCCTGTTTTCTTGCTTGAGTGGTTCTTGAAGTCTTTGGTTCCCTATATATCCAAGGACGTAGCAACATCTGGGGTGTTTTCAGAAGACGAGGCTATTATGAGAGCCTAGAAGCTAGAACTAATCTACTCTCAATCTGGCATGATCTACGAGATCTTGCCAGATGCGCCACAGTCTACTCTCGATAAGGCCAAGTAAAAGTTTGGGCCTCACGTTGATGGCATTGTGGGCTCAGCACAAAGAAAGTCCACGGATCTGTTGTCAAATTAGTTGCAACAATTGTCGATACAACAGACTATGGCCAACCAGACTACTAGTTCAACTATCCCCGCTACCCAAACATCATATGTACATTGTGTGAAGTTGAAAAATCCCAAGGCTAACCAACAGACTAAGGGAAAGAAGAAACAATGAAATAAAAAGGGTAAAGGGGATAAAAGGCTTCCAAAAATGCTAGCGGGGGTAAAATCGAGAAGAAGAAGTTGAAGTATCTGTGTAATCTCTACATGAAAGACCACCTGACTCACCTATTCCCTCGGCTTGCATAAGCTCAGAAGATACTAGCGTAGAAGCAGCCTATTGTGTTGATGAACCCTTTTCCACAAGGGAAAAATATGTCTCAGGCTTCCGCATCCACAATCGTGGTAGGGGGCAGTCAGGGACCCCCCGCGTCTACCACTAACAACTTGGTCGCAACCATTTACATGATGAATATTGATGCTCATTTATTTACCAAGACTTGTGACTATAGAACATCAAAATATGTCGAGGAGGGAAAGGAATCCATTAACCCATTGACTCCTCTCCAAATTGAGAAGGCAGTGGGTGAAACAACGACTCGCATCCCTAAAGGTCTGTTTATGAAGGCTTCCCATAATCGAAATGCAAGGGCCACTTAGAACTACTTAGTTGTGGAAGATTTGGCACAAACCCCTTATGTGATGTCTTCTCTGGAGGTCCTCCAGAGTTTCCCCTCACAGTTAAAAGATATGTTGTCCTCCTTGGGAGCGGTAAAGATTAGTAACCCAGGAGCGATCGTGTTCGATCCAAACGACCTAAAATCTCGTCTTCCTCACCACGTTTCCTTTCAGATAGTAGTGGAATACACCATGAAATCATTGACATGGAACATTTTCCATACGGTGGTTAATGAGGGTGCCTCAAATTGCATGATGTCATTGGCATGTTGGAAGGCTATTGGCTAACTTGAGTTGTCTCTGTTGCCTACTTTTTTTATGACTTTTGACGGTCGGTCGTTTATACCACATGATATAATACCTTCCTTCCCCGTGCATTTAGGGGGTAAAACTGCCTGTGTCGAAGTTGAAGTAGTTGAAGTAGTCAATGGACTTATGTGATGCATGCAGTGGTTGCCACGGTTTTTTGGGTCTTGTGATTTTTCCATGAGGGTCGAATTGTGACCATCGACCAATTGTCCTTCTCTCGTCCTGACCCTTCATCAGGGGCTTCCATGGTCTCGATGATTGACAACCCAAAGCCTAGCATTGTCAACTTAGGTTCCAGTTTGTTTCCATCGTTGATGGGAACTTTTGATTACCCGCCACCTTCCAACGATGTAAGGTTTATATTGATTATTCCCAACTAGCCGAGGGCTGCAATCTTTCAAGTGTCATCTTGTGGAACGAGCTCCTTGGCATGGCCATGCCCTTATCCGCGGCTAAAGTTGTGTACAACATTATCCAGCAGGCCTTGGCCAACCCCAATCTGGCTCCCTCACAAGAGTTAGATCCAGTTCTCGAGACTATTTGGGCTCAAGATTCTCTTGCCACTCAAGATCCTTTAGACTTGGTCTTTCCCTCCGACGAGGTGATTCTCGAGGCAATGACTCGTCCCGACAGACCTTGGGATGATCTACATCATAGATCTTATTTTCTTCTTGAGCTTAGGAGAGTGGAGGATGGAGAGTTTTTTTTTTACCGTGAATAGAGATAGCCCTTGTCCTATCAATCCTATGGCTACGCACAGGGTTTAAGCCGAGGGTAACATGGANGAAGTAGTCAATGGACTTATGTGATGCATGCAGTGGTTGCCACGGTTTTTTGGGTCTTGTGATTTTTCCATGAGGGTCGAATTGTGACCATCGACCAATTTTTCTTCTCTCGTCCTGACCCTTCATCAGGGGCTTCCATGGTCTCGATGATTGACAACCCAAAGCCTAGCATTGTCAACTTAGGTTCCAATTTGTTTCCATCGTTGATGGGAACTTTTGATTACCCGCCACCTTCCAACGATGTAAGGTTTATATTAATTGTTCCCAACTAGCCGAGGGCTGCAATCTTTCAAGTGTCATCTTGTGGAACGAGCTCCTTGGCATGGCCATGCCCTTATCTGCGGCTAAAGTTGTGTACAACATTATCCAGCAGGCCTTGGCCAACCCCAATCTGGCTCCCTCACAAGAGTTAGATCCAGTTCTCGAGCCTATTTGGGCTCAAGATTCTCTTGCCACTCAAGATCCTTTAGACTTGGTCTTTCCCTCCGACGAGGTGATTCTCGAGGCAATGACTTGTCCCGACAGACCTTGGGATGATCTACATCATAGATCTTATTTTCTTCTTGAGCTTAGGAGAGTGGAGGATGGAGAGTTTTTTTTTTACCGTGAATAGAGATAGCCCTTGTCCTATAAATCCTATGGCTACGCACAGGGTTTACGCCGAGGGTAACATGGAAATAATTGCTACAATGATTCCAATCGATAACTCCAGAACCCCTGGCGTCATGGAGAATGTTTTCTTCGGAGCAGATTGCTTCCTCGAAGATATTTGAACTTACATAGAGTTATTCAAGGAGTTATGCGACGTTTTTACCTGTTCTTATGAGGAGATGTCGGGCATCGACCCACAAATCGTCGAACTTGAAATCACGACTTATCCTGGTGCCAAACCGATCTTACAGAAGATTTGTTCGGTCAATCCTCGAAAAGCAACAACAATCAAGGAAGAAGTAGAGAAAATGCTCAAAGATAGTTTTATCTACCCCATACAATTGATGGAATGGGTGTCAAACCCGATTCCCGTCAACAAGAAATAGAGCATTATTTGCGTTTGTATGGATTTACGCTATTTGAACAAGGCTTGCCCGAAAGACAATTTTCCAACATCGTTTATCGATTAGATTGTTGATGAATGTGTGGGCTGCGAAGTATTTTTGTTCATGGACAGTTTTTTGGAATACAATCAGATTCAAATCAAACCCGAGGACCAACATAAAATGGATTTCATGTATCGAAAGATTCCTTTTGGCCTGAATAATGTTGGAGCTACTTTTCAACGGGCCATGTCCTTCGCTTTTCACAACCTCAAACACATAGTTGAGGCGTACCTCGATGATCTAGCATCACGTTCTCGCAAGAGATCCGATCATCCCACCCATCTGCGACTAATCTTTGAGCGATGTCGTTTCTATCGGATTCGCTTGAATCCTAACAAGTGCAGTTTCTACGTGACGTCAGGTCATATTTTAGGTTTCACTGTGTCGACAACGGGGATCATGGTCGATCCTCTCAAGGTTGAGGCGAGTTTAATTGCCTCCCCCGTGCATAATACCCCAGCTTCAGAGCTTATAGGGGAAAGTGATTTTTCTTCGGCGTTTTGTCGCTGATTATGGCGAGATCACTAAAGGGTTCATGCATCTTTTGAAAAAAAGGGTCCCATTCTATTGGGATGAAGCTACTCAACGCTCTTTTGAAGCGTTGAAACGTGCCCTGACATCCGCCCCTCTTCTCCAACCTCCTGATTATAACAGAGATTTCTTGTTGTATTTGGTTGTCGCAGAGTCGACCATTAGCATGGTCTTGGTCCAGGAAGATGACATGCTCAAAGAGCATGTTATATATTATCTTAGTCGAGGCCTGGTTGGTCTGGAACTCAACTACTCTCATGTTGAGAAACTTGCTTTGGCAGTTGTCCAATGGCTCTGTCACTATATATTGCTTCATAAGACCACCGTCATTGTCATCGTCAACCCTTTCCAATATGTGTTAACACGACGGTTCATTGGCAAAAATATCAGTAGATGGATAGTTATCCTACAGGAGTTTGACTTAGATTTTGTTTTTGCGAAATCCAAAAAGTCATTGGTCTTTTCCGAACTAATTTCGGAGTTGTTGGTCGAGTCTAGTGATATTATGCCCGAAGAGTCACCTATCAATGGATATCTTTTTCTAACTGCATCTTCGGACCCCTGGTATGGAGATATACGTGTGTATCTCCAGACTTTGAAGTGCACCGCTTCTGCTTCTCATGATGAGCGTTGACGAATTCGACATCAAGAGTGAAACTATCTTATACTCGATGACAGTTTGTATCGTCAAGGGATAGATTGCATTCTTCGATGATGTCTCACACATGAAGAAGTAGAGTTCGTTTTGAACAACTGTCACACCGGAGCATGTGGTGTTCATTTATCTGGGTTGGAACAACCCAAAAGATTCTACATGCAAGTTACTTTTGGCCCTCATTAATCAAGGATTGTGTGGAGGCAGTCAAGAAGTGTCGTTCATGCTAGATCTTTTGTCAGAAGATACGGGCACACCCTGCTCCTATGTTTTCGGTCATTTTTGTTCGTCCTTTCACCAAGTGGGGGATTGAATTTATTACATGTCACCTGGCTTTAGCCAGAGGGAATCATTACATCATCGTAGTAGTAGACTACTTCATGAACTGGGTCTAATATATGCTGACGTTTAACAATTATGGCGAAACCACTACCCTTTTGCATCTTTAATCAGATAGTAGCAAGGTTCGGTATCCCGAAAGAGATTGTCACTGACCATGGCAGTCACTTCCAGAATAAAATGATGATTGAATTAACGTCAAATCTCAGGTTCAAACAAGAACATTTGTCACCCTACTACCCGTAAGAGAAGGGTCAGGTTGAAGCTGTGAATAAGTATCTTAAGACCATTCTTCATCTGACGATCAATTCTGCCAAGTCAAATTGGCATTTGATGTTGTATTCAACNCGGACCCCTGGTATAGAGATATACGTGTGTATCTCCAGACTTTGAAGTGCACCGCTTCTGCTTCTCGTGATGAGAGTTGACGAATTCGACATCAAGAGTGAAACTATCTTATACTCGATGACAGTTTGTATCGTCAAGGGATAGATTGCATTCTTCGATGATGTCTCACACATGAAGAAGTAGAGCTCGTTTTGAACAACTGTCACACCGGAGCATGTGGTGTTCATTTATCTGGGTTGGAACAACCCAAAAGATTCTACATGCAAGTTACTATTGGCCCTCATTAATCAAGGATTGTGTGGAGGCAGTCAAGAAGTGTCGTTCATGCTAGATCTTCTGTCAGAAGATACAGGCACACCCTGCTCCTATGTTTTCGGTCATTTTTGTTCGTCCTTTCACCGAGTGGGGGATTGAATTTATTACATGTCACCTGGCTTTAGCCAGAGGGCATCATTACATCATCGTAGTAGTAGACTACTTCATGAACTGGGTCTAATATATGCTGACGTTTAACAATTATGGCGAAACCACTACCCTTTTGCATCTTTAATCAGATAGTAGCAAGGTTCGGTATCCCGAAGGAGATTGTCACTGACCATGGCAGTCACTTCCAGAATAAAATGATGATTGAATTAACGTCAAATCTCAGGTTCAAACAAGAACATTTGTCACCCTACTACCCGTAAGCGAAGGGTCAGGTTGAAGCTGTGAATAAGTATCATAAGACCATTCTTCATCTGACGATCAATTCTGCCAAGTCAAATTGCCATTTGATGTTGTATTCAACGTTGTGGGCTTGTCAAGCATCTATGAAGACTGCAACCGATTTTTCACCTTTTCAACTCGTATATGGGCTGGAAGCAATCTTAGCTATTGAATGTCAAATCCCTTCTTTAAATTTGGCAGTGGAGTTATTGGCAGACACTTCACCGCTTAAGGAAAACCTTATATATCTCGAGTAGCTCGATGAGAAACGTCGTGATGTAGCCTCAACCAACGAGGCTCATAAGCAATGAGTTAAGTTTCAATATAATCGGTCCATTCACCCTTGGATTTTCTCTGAAGGTGATCTTGTCCTGGTCTATGATCAAGACAAAGATCCCCTGGGGGCGAGAAAATTCAAACCCATGTTCTTCATACCTTTCATTGTTAAAGAGGTATTAGAGAAGGGTGCATATCGTCTGGTTGATTTTGAGGGAAATTCTTTAGCAGAGCCTAGAAATGGGCTCTACCTTAAGAAGTACTACTCTTAGGTTGGTCACTTGGGTGGCTTCTTGTATATATGTATAGTCTCTTATACATTTTTTTTCTTTTTTTTTTCTTTTTTCTTGTGGACGTGTAGTTATTTATGTCTTCTTTTTCACTGTGGCGGATGTCAAGTGAATCGAAGGTTTACTTTGGGTTCACGAACGACTCTATCCCACACACTCGGAGGCTTGCTTCCATAGCTTCGATGATTTTCACACCTGGAGGCCAGTTGATATCTTCCGGAGGTATTTGTCTAGGTGACGCAACCAATAATGTTGTTGAATAAAATGCAGTGATAGAATTACTACTTGATGCTTTGTCACATGGCATTTATCGCCTCCAGGTTTAGTTAGATGCTCAGTTGGTTGTATCCCAGTTAAATGGGGTTGACCGCATTTATGATCCCACTCTTCATCGACGATTCCTTAGGGTACGTATCTTAGAACAATCTTTTGATTACATTACGTATATCCATGTTCCTAGAAGATTTAATCATTTAACATATACTCTAGCTAATCAAGTTTTAGATTGGCATGTTGCTCACATATAAAAGAAAAACACACACATACACATGTAAATACATTTGTAAAAAATGTTATCCATAAAGAAAGAAAGATGTGTGTGTATATATATATATATATGTGTGTCCAAAAAACAGTTTTATGAGTACAAAAGTGGGCATGAAAGCCTCAAAAGTCACCGGTCTACGTCCTCGGGCTTACGCCCTCAAAAAATAAATATAGTACAAAAAGTGCCCTCGGCACATAAAAAGTCTAACACTATCTAAGGTCTAGGCCTATTGGCCATGCTGTCCTGAACGACGGCGTTCGTAAGACACCAGGACAACTGGACCCATGTACGAGGCACCCCTACTACATGTGGCTGCATAGTCATAGGGATATCCTCGATCTCGTCCATAGGAACAACACGAGTGAGAGGAGTGAGATTCTGCTCCGATTGTCGTAAGAATCTATCAGCCTCTCTGACTGGGGGTCCTTCCGCAACTGTTGGTCCTCCTGTTGTTGTTGGTCTTGCCTCTATTCGAGGACGTCGTCGAGTCCTAGCAAAGTCTGTCGGTCGAACATGCCCCACATCTGTACATAACAGATTCACGAGTTAGCACTCTATACTCACACAAAAAGGATAATATGAAAATCAAAAATTTAATAAACTTCAAAAAATATATGTTACCTATCTCTCCACGCTCTTCGCCGGAAGGCACAGGCATGTCTAGATCTTTGAGGAAATTGATCCCTGCATAGGGATAATCCTCGATAACCCAGATCTGACGTGCCTACCAATCAAAAAACTTGTCATTGAAGGCCTCTATACTCCTCCCTCCACCCTGTCTAGGCAGTAAAGCTTCCCACCTACTCACTGCTGGGAAGAAGGCTACATGCCCTTGTACTATCTCTCTACGATTGAGATTGGGCACCCTCTCGAAGAAGAAGGAGCATAAAATGGTACCAAACCCGAAGTTCTTGTTGGTACACCTATGACACTATGTGAGTTGTATCATAATGCATACAAGCATGGTGGTAGTCCAAACAAATATTGTTGCCTCCAAACACTGAATTACACAATGCATATGTGCGCGTGAGGCCTGATGGAGTGTCATGGATCCAGTAATCTGCCCAATCAGAAGTAATATCAGTCATAGAGAGAGGTTGGTTATCTTGTGAATGGACACTAGAGAACCCACTTTCTCAGTACTAGCCTCACAGTACATGCTGATATAATCTTCAATGTTGAACAACCCCGGAGGAAAGGTCCTCAAGTTGACTGGTTCCACTCTTCTCGAGAGTATAGTCAAAAAGTAGATGTCCTCTGTAGTCGGGTTCAGTGATTGACCCTCCATCATAAAAGCTTCTGAATCAGGATGCMAATACTCCACAAGAGCATTAAGCAACCTCGATTGTGCCCTCATAAACAGACACTGAAWTTTTTTCCATAAACCAYATTGTTTCAGTGCAATGATGGCCATAGGGCCCTCCTCGACCAAGATATTAAGCTCCTCATTCTCTCTCTCCCTGTAGTGAATATCCATCCTGTCACATGAAAAATTGGAGAGGAGTTAATACTTTCTTTTTTTATTTTTTTCAATATAAAGGGAGGTGTACGTGGGTTGTTTACTATACAACCGTGTATGTACTTGGGCTATTTATTCTTCTACCCGAGTACATACGCGGGTTGGCCTTGGAAAGCCCACGTACACGCAAGTGCAACCCTTTTACAAGGGCGCGCCCATCCCAAACATAAAATTAACTTAAAAGGGAATAATTTAAATGCAAGAGGAGGTTTTTTGTATTTACTTGGTCCAAGTAAGAAGGTGTTTCATCCACTGTAGCTTTCGAGATCCACTATTTTAATGAAGGGGTTTTTTAACCTTTTTGTCAATTTCTAATTTGCAATGGTGAAAATGAGTTGTCCACTTCTATTTATAGAAATTTTTGGAACTTTTTTCCCCTTTTTGGTCCCCTTTGTCATTTTTCCTGGCTTCGTGGCTACTCAAATTCACTTCTGAGTTATCTATTAGTTGTTCTGGTACTTTTCTCCTTTCGGTTTGGTGATTATTTTTGGGACTAGTTACATTTTTGTCATCCTTTGGTAAAATTTGTTTTTTCCAACTTTTGCATATAAGTTAGGGTTTTAGTCCCACTTTCTGCATCTTGTTGTCTTTTTCGCTTTTCCATACAGTTGACCCCACCAAAGTGCAACACAGAACCTTATTTGTTGCTTTAGAAGTGTCGCAATTAGGTGGTAGAGCCTATCTTTGCATGGATTCCCTAGGTAGATCCTTTGCTGCATTTTGGTGTCCATGCTACCAGTTTTGACTATAGGCTCGGGAGTCCTCGATTAGTCTCATCATGATTACATATTGAAGCCTCATTCTTTTTGCTAATCAACATTTATTAGCCTTACCCTTGGGACTCCCTAATGAGCACACTTTGTTGTCTTTCAAGCTCGCTTGAAAATTTGAAAGCAACATCCAATGAGACTGTATTTAGTCTTTTCGATCTCATCTGGATTACTTGAGAAAAGTATCCCCCTGGAGCCCTCTTTAATCCCTTTTCAGACTCTCTAAAAATGAAAAGATTATCGAGTGATCTTGTTCCCCTTCACGCTTGCCAAACTCAAATTTGAAGGCACATCTATCTAGCAGTAGTTTACCCCTTTTTCAGTTCGGATGGCTAATTTTACGAATAAATGTATGCTCTAAGAACTTCGATTCTCTAGAAGAGTATTCTCGAGTGTAAGTTTAACCCTTTTTTGAGCCTGAGGGACTAAATTTTTGAAAAAGGAACATTCTCCTTGGTTTGGTTTATCACCTTTTTCGGTCCTTACAGATTACTTACGAAAAAAGAACCCTCATGGAGTCCATAGTTAATCTCTTTTCAGACTCCCTAAAATTGCAAAGATCATTGAGTGACCGTGTTCCTTCACACTCGTTAAATTGGTCCAAAAGAACATCTATTTGGCATGAGTTTAACCTTTTTTCCAGCTAGTATATTATAACGGAAAAGGTACGCCTCAGGAGATTCGTCTCATCGGGAGAGTTCTCCTCGGTTACTTTTATGCTTTTTCGGGCTAAGGAGACTAAACTCAGAAAAGGTTGTGAGTCTGTAGTTAATATTTTTTCAGACTCCTTAAAATTTATAAGATAGTTGAGTGATCTTGTCTTTGTCATGCTCATTAAAATAGTTTTGAAAAGACGTATTTTCGGTGCAAGTTTAACCCTTTTTTGAGCCGATTGGACTAACTACAAAAAACATACTCCTTGGAGTCTTCTTTATCATTTTTCAGACTCTCTAAACATGAAAAACTACCGAGCTTACCTTCTCTAGGCTCGTAAAAATTTACATAGAAGGGGTCTTATTGTGTCATGCTTAATCGCATTGCGTGTATCATATTTGTGTCTTTGGACTAATTCCGGCTCCATCTTGCTCTCAATTGAACCTTTGAAGCATTTCTTATATGCAAGCCTTGCAAGATTTTTTTCCTCTGCAATTTGACACCTTGACCCATGGAGAAATTTTCCCCAAGTGTCCTTATCCTGCACATGTCTCCTTGCCCTAAGCATTAGTATGTTCCATGCGCTTGGAACCAGTTTGCTTGCTCATGATACTCGTTCCTCCTTTGTAACGTAACATTCTTTTATTCTCTTTCAAGCTCGTTTAAAAATTGAAAAAGAAAAAAACATCAAATATTCCAAAAAGAGGGGACAGGGAATATACATTCTTTTTTCGACAACAAAGATAGTCGCCCTTGGATAAAGCACATCCTTCCATTTGTTCGTCCA
>JASDQU010373431.1:75977-106896 GCA_032191745.1 Picea mariana | reverse complement strand
AATCTTATGGATGAAGTATCTTCTCCTTTGTTGCTTCTGCAAACTTTTTTCTTAAGAAAGAGTTTCGTGAATCTTTCATGAATTCTTTAAATGCTCATGAATCTTTAATTGTTTCGTCCTTCTACAACTTTTTCTTCCTTGCGCTTATTGTCTCCAACGATCTTTTGGGTGTACTTGTGGACTGTAAACTGCTCTCCAAGCTCTATGAATAATCTTGTGTCTCGTTCTCTCGTCTGCGAGACAAAGTAAACTTTGTGCTCTTTCTTCTTATGATCAGGCCGCTCTCCAAACACTGTGAAGATACTTACATCCTATGCTCTGATACTATGAAAAAATAAGAAGCAAATAAGATAAATCAGATAAGACGAAATTGAAAACATGAATGAGCACAGCGCAATTCATTAAAGGAAAAGAGTTGAGCTAAATAATCTTCAGAAAATCAAGAAACAAACGTACAGCTAGTCATGACAACTAGCAGTGTATAGTCACATACTGTTGAGGTTACAGATATAATTAACATGTAGATATGAGTGATTATTTCTATAGAATCCAAATGCTCTAGGAGTTTTTCAGCATGCTGAATCCATTTCTACATTCAGAAATGGATTTTGAACAACAAACAATAGTGATTCATGTAAATTTTTATCAGTAGATTCCAGCGCAAAAAGCCATTTTGTAGAACAACTATCCAACCCCATTAAAAAATTAACACGGACGATGCTGCATAGGGGCATAAGTCTGCCTACATTTACTACGCAGATGTACCTATACCTGAACTGCAATCGTCAAATGCCCCTGCGGATAGTTTGCGCGTCACACCGTTCTTTGGAACACGGCAAGGGTCAGTATAATCCATTTATCTTTGGAACAAGGTAAGGGACATCCTAATCCATTTAGAAAATCAAATGATTGCATGTAATATTCCCATCTCGACATTTACTTATTGGTTCTAAATAACTATTAGTTGTCTCTTCAGATTTTTTATTGTATTTTTACCGAAACAATTTAGGATTCTGTCATGTCGTTTCCATTAATAGCCTGTTTCAAAATGAGTTTCGATGTGCACGTCCTGCCATTAAAAAATAAATAGCATACATAAACTTTCAAAAACTTTGCTTCCGATAAAGCGTATAGAAATTAAAGTGAACTGGGTAATTAAAAAATAAATTAAATTATAAAAAGATTGTATCTGATAAAAGATATAAAAATCAAAGTTAACTGATTCTAGGTTGATGGTTAACTGCTAGGGGTGGCAGGGTCGGGATTGTCTCTGAAGGAAAACCTAAACCAAGATTTGAATAGGAATTAGGGGAAGCTACTAACAATTAGGATGAGGTATTGGTTCTTTATCAAGACATCAATTATATATCATCACACATATGTGACGCTCCTTAATCCCGTTTATTTCATTTTGGATTGTGTTGGGTTGAGGGGGACATCATGGACTTTGTGGTGTAGACTCCTCCTTTATTCTGCGTTTCAGTGATGGAATTTGCTAGGTTTGGGATTTTTTTTGTCAGAACATTGAAACTTTTTCTATGATACTGATTTTAAGGATTTTTTGTTGAATCTCGGTTCGCCTTGGAGGAACTAGAGTATGGATGAGAACAACCATCTTTATTGGTGTTTTCCATGTGATTATTTGGATTTGTGAAGATCTTAAATGTAGCATGATCTACTTTTAGCTAAACTTTCAAGTAGCATGATCTACTTTTAGCTAATAATAAGGTAATTATCTTCAATCTAAATAATATAATTTCTAGCTAAGATAAAGCTTAGAACTTTATACATGCAAATTTATTTGAGACTTGAACTCAACATAAAAGGATAATTGAGAAACTTGAAGTTAAATGTGGCATGCTTTATCAGTTGTCAGTGGCCGCACTAAAAGTTCTTAGTTTGTGATTTCTCACCCAAGAATGTTAGCCAAGTTCTTACATTATGGTTTCTGACACAAGAATGTCAATTGGGTCTACCATTGTTACTACAAAAGATGATTATATTAAAACGGGAGAGTAAAGTATTATCTGATTTAACGTATTCTAAATATAGAAGGATAGGTTGAGAGAATATCTCAACAACACACCAAACAAGGATCTAAAAAATCTAACTCTCAAACAACCTCATAAGAATAAGATCACACAATTCATGTAGAGATTGACTCTACTTCTCAATACATTAGAAATCATATTAGATAAGTAGGAATTATATATTCCAACACTTTCCCTTAATGACTACTTATCTAAATATCTATGTGGTCATCATTATTGTCAAGGATATAATCTTTCGAACTTTCTTCTTCTTCAACTTGTACCTGCATCTGATTATTCGTGTTATTCGTGTCCATATAAAAAACAATCCATCTACCAGAATACATGGGTCATCAACCACTGTAACTGCCAGTGATCTAAGAATCATTTTTAGTTACATGGTTCATCATTGCTAAACTCTCCCTTAAAAATAGTGATTCATGTAAATGGTTCATTTCGATCTAGTGGAATAGGTGGGTGGTCACCAACATCTGCCTGGATCATTCATGCCCCCTTAGGAAGCAATGGTATCCATAGCATCAAGTTCTCGAGGAATCTTTTGTTGAATCTGAACCTTAGTGAGTTTCTTTGCTTGCTGAAGAAGTTGTCCTGCTTAGCTTGTTGAAGTTTTTCATGAACCTATTGTTGGAGGGGTTGGACCCATTAAACCAATCTAGTTGCATGATTTTCCTAAGTGTTGGAGGACTATGTTGGTGAAGACGTAACATGAAGAGTATGAAGGGATATGTTATGTCTTTGCTTGACTGGGCAGTGTGGAGGCACCCCTATAGGTGAAGTAAGAATATTTTTGTACGCTTCTACAATATTTTCGATTTGATCTTGTTGGATAGAAAGGTCTTGGGTTGAGGCTGCAGAGGTTGCACTTTCCTTTTGTTTTCTGATCCAAGTGGATATTTGTGCCACCGACCTATTCCCACTAGCTCATATTCAGAATTTTTAGTTCAACACGTTCTTCTGTACTTCTTTTTAACTGTGGGTTTGACATGTTCTTATGATGGCATAATGTGTATTTGTCGAAAATACCTTTCCAACATGCTATCACATGCCTAAAACAGAAGTCATATGAAAAATTTACAACACCAAGAAGTTGAGGTACCAACTTACATATCAGGGCCCACATAACTTTTGGCATTTCACCTCCCGAGGTTAGGTTTTTGGATGTATAGGATTTTGGCATTCATGAATAATGTTAAAATGGCCTCATAAGTCTCATTATAATCATTCTTTTCAGATTCCAAGCCAGTTAAATGCATGTTGCGATGGTTGTTGACTTGGCTGGGTGAGTAGGAGCGATGCTCTTGCATAATATTCCTCTGCTGGAAAAAATAATGAGCTCATGCTCATAGTTCCCCTGTTGTTGTTGTTGAGATTCTCCAGGGTCCCAAAATTTGACCAGGAGTTTTCCATCTGCTCCTCTTCCTGGTTTTTGTTGTTGTTGTTGTCCTTATTCTACAGGTTCACCTCCTGGTATCCAAATATTATGCCACAAAGATTCATTGGGATTACCACTGCATTCGTCTCTTGTCTCCTTGGATGACCTTTGTATCAACCCTCTCAACTCCATAATTTCCTTGTCCATCCTATCTCATGGCTGGTTGTTTTGCTGCAACTCTCTCGTGCTCTCCTGACAATTGCTTTGTTGTAGGTCGTTATTGATGCTATCCATTGGTTGTTACTCCTCCTTTATATCTTCAATACTTTTTCTTTCTTAAAGTTCTTCTCCATATCTCCTCATGGGTGCATCCCTCTATCTTTGGATGGTTTAACCAATCCTCCAACATATTCAACTCTATCTCCCACAAGATGAGTATTGCATTTGAATGCTTCTCTTCTCTTTCTCTCCTTTGACCATCTCCATGGGCCAATTATTTTTCTTCTTATCTATAGAAATTTGTTTATACAGATCTCCCTGAGCATTCTCTTTTCTCAATTGTGTGTAGACTCTCTCCTTCTTCTCCTCTTGAACAGAACTCAACTTCTTTTCACTCTCCTTCTCTTTGATAGTATCCAATGGTTTTCCTTCTATTGTACCTTCCATCACACAAACTATTAGTTTTAAAAACCTTTGGCCCTTTGGCCTCTTACCTAGATTCCCTTTGCATTATTTCCTCACAAGTATGAGCCCCCACATAGCTCATTCCAAGAGATATGTTGATCCCTCCTATCATCATACTGCAATCCTGGTGATCTTCTTCTTCCTTCAAGAGTTCATTACCACTCATGATAAGTATACTCGGACTAGCCTCCTCTCTGGCTCCCTTATCTTCCAATGGCAACAACATATGTCTACACCCATTCCTCTCAAGGGTAAAATTATTCTTTCTCCCATAATGTATGACATTTTTGTCATATTTCCATGGCCTCCTCAATAGAACATGAAAAACATCCATAGGTATGACATCACATAAAACTTCATCCTTATAAATACCAATATCAAATTCAAATTTACATTGTTTACTAACCATGATTTTATGTCCTTTTGTCAACCACGACACCTTATATGGATTTGGATGTGCTATCATCTCTAATTTCATCTTTTCCACCATTTTTGTGGACACTAAATTATCAGTTCTCCCAATGTCTATAATCATCTTACATACCATCTCCTTTGACTTACAAGAAATTCTGAATGGACTATTTCTTTGTGTTGGATCTTGCACCTCCTTTTCCAACTTCACAAGGACTTTCCTCATCATAAGTCATCTTCCCTCTTCAACAACTTATGTTGTTGTCTCAGTCTCCACAATCTTTTGTTGAGCCTCAATAATGTGAGCTTCTCTAAAACCAACAGTTTTATTTTCAAGACATTTCCAAGACATGTGTCCTATCTTCCCACAACTATAACACTTAATCTATCCTCCTCTGCCTCTTCCTCTGCCTCTTGGAAAATGTGTTCTTCCTCTAGAATCTCTTCCTCTAGAGCCTCCTTCTCTAAGTTATAAAAAAAAGATTGTGGAGGAATTAAATAAAACAAATGCGGAAATAAAACATAGAAGATACACAATACAATAGAGACCCAGATATACGTGGTTCACCCAATGTGGGCTACATCCACCAGAGAAATTTCCAGGTCTTTATTTTTTATTATCCATCAAATGAAAGGATACAAACTACAGTACACCCTCTGTAACTTCATCTTATTTCTCTCAAAATATTTTCCCTGAGAATACAATATTCACAATGATACATAGCCACAATACACTTCCCTCATAAAAGAGGGTTTCCTACTAAGGAAAAAAACTATAACATAACTTCTACCATCAAATTTGCGACCTGATAATGAATGGTCTAGATTTAATATGAAATTACGATATACATTTACAAGGAAAAATTTCCTTCCGGGGCTTCGCCCCTAAAACCATGTCGGGAACCTACTTGCTCCGAGACCCCACAAGAGGGGAAAGCCCCCCTTTCACCCCCCATCATGGAGGATTGTACATTCTTTCGGGGTGTAAAGTCTTCATGGGGTATAAACAAGGTTAAAAACAAAATCCTCTTAATCAGGAAGATAATCAGGCTCCACAACTAACAATCTCCCACTTGGAGACTGATCTCAACAAATCCATCACTATTGGACTATGATCCTTCTTGGACCTCGAAAATTTCTCATACTCACCTTCATTCTTTTAGACCAACTAAAACTGAGTAGGAACTTAGTTTCTCTCTGGTTACTCCGTTTGTTAACATGTCTGCAGGATTCTAACTAGTGTGTATCTTTTCCAACTTCAAATTTCCATCCAAGACAGATCATATGAAATGGTGCATGAGATGTATATGTTAGTCTTTGAATGGAAGGATTAGTTCTTTGCAATATGAATGGTACTCTCACTATCACAGTACAACCTGTTATTCTCCTGTTTCTTTCCCAATTCCTCCATAAAACTCTATAACAAAATCATTTATTTACTAGCCTCTGTAGCAACATCATACTCTTCTTCTGTTGTTGAAAGTGCAACAAACTTTTGCAGTTTCTAAATCCAACTTACTATTGTTCCACCTATAGTAAAAACATACCCTATGGTGCTCCTCTTGCTATATTTATCACCTGCCATATCTGAATCAGCATATCCCTGTAGAACAATGTCTAAACCTCCAAAAAATAATGCATGAGTGGAAGTACCTCTCAAATACATGAGAATACACTTTAATTCCTCCCAATGTTCTTTAGCTGAATTGTTCATATACCTACTCACAACTCCCACTGCATGTGCAATCTCTGGTCTTGTGCAAACCATCGCATACATCAAGCTGCCAATTGTTGATGAATAATGGACCCTTGACATGTATTTTATCTTCTCCTATGTCTTAGGACACATTTCCTTATTTAATTTGAAATGGATGGACAAAGGTGTACTAATTGGCTTTGCATTATGCATTCTAAACCTATCCAACACCTTCTCTATATACTCACCCTGAGATAATGTCAATTTGTGATTTTTCTTGTCTCTTGTTATTCTCATACCAAGGATTTTATTTGCAACACCAAAATCCTTCATCGCAAATGAATTATCTAATTTCTTCTTGAGCACATTTATATCCTACATATTAGACCTTGCAATAAGCATGCCATCTGCATACAATAGAAAGATAATATAACTTCCATTTTATAGATTTTTAAAATAAACACAGTGATCACAATGAAATCTACTATAATCTTGCTCTGTCATAAGCATGCCAAACTTCAAATACCACTTCCTTGGAGCTTTACTTGGGCTATACAAATTCTTCTTCAACATGCATACCAAATTTTCCTTCCCTTTGACCTCATACCCCTGTGGTTGTTGCATACAAATTTCTTCCTTCAAATCCCCATGGATAAAAGTTTTTCTTACACCTAATTGTTCAATATGTAAATCTTCTACTGCCACAAGACTTAAAATAGTCCTAATTGAAGTCATTTTAACAATAGGAGAAAATATTTCATCAAAATATATACCTTTCTTTTGTGCAAACCCCTTTACAACACGTCTAGCTTTGTATTGCTTTTTACCTCCATCTTCTTCCTTCAACATGTAAATCCATTTATTCTATAATGTTCTTTTTTTTGTAGGCAACTGAGTCAAATCTCGTGTATTTTTATTTACCAAGGAATCCATTTCCTCTTTCATTCTTTGCTCCACCTTCTTTTTAGTGTCTACGTGCATTGCCTCTTCATAACATTCTAGTTCACCAGAATCAGTCAACAATAAATAATACAATGAAGAAGAGTATCATTTAGGGGGTCTACTTAACCTGGTATATATTCTAACAACACTTGTAGGAGTTTGAGGTATTTTTTTCTCCAGTTGTTGTACTTTTTTATTTTCTGTTACCTTTAGAATTTATTTTTCAGTGATCTCATCAAACACTATGTATTCTGGATTTTCTTTTTCATGTTTATTTCCCTACAACTGATCTTTGTATCTGAGCTTCTCATTGAATATGACATCTTTGCTCCAAATGATTTTGTGATGTTCATAATCCCATAAGTGATAACCAAAATCATTAACACCGTATCCAATAAAGGTACACTTCTTGGATTTTTCCTCAAGCTTTGTTCTATTTTCTTTATCAATATGGACAAATGATTCACAAACTAAAGTATTCAAAAAAAAATATTTTACATTTTTACCTGTTCATGCCTCATCTGGAATTCTACCATCCAGAGAGCTTAAAGGTCCGTTGTTTATTAAGTAAAAAACAATATCTACAACATCTTCCCAGAACTGTAAGGGAAAACCGACATGCAATCTCATACTCCTTGCACGCTCCATGATTGTCTTGTTCATCCTTTCTGACACACCATTTTATTATGGTGTTATTGGAACTGTCTTCACTCTCAAGTCATGTTCACTCTCTAAAAGCACACCACAACCTCACCAGGTCAAATTCACCATAAAGATCCAAAAACGCAGTTTTGGCACTATTCTAGCAATGTAAAACTAGAAACAGAGCATAATCATTTTTCTAGAAATTCTAATGCTTGTGCTACTTGGTTAACAATCTAATGATTATCCTATTGGTATTTATAAGCTTACAACCCAGGTGGTCGACCATAAGAGGGTCGAACCACCTCTAAATTCAGCAAATTACATTAAATGCATCCATAACTAACAAAACAGAGGAACCCAATGATCACCCTCTTTGGACAACTGAAATTGAGTTGTCTTGAGCTTAGTAACTGGAGGGGGTGATGACAAACAAAACCCATGTGCTCTATTTTTCCACCACTGATCGCCAATACCATAACCGCCAACTTGCCTTGCGTTTTTGTGCAATACTGGGTGTCGGAACGAGTGTCGGATCAAGTACCAGAATGAGTGTTGGATCAAGTGCCAGAACGAGTGCTGGACCAAGAAACATCGTACATTTTTCCCTATAATAGCAGAAAAACATGAATTAACTCTTGGAAACCATAAAATATGATAAATTAAACTTGATTGAATCACAAAACACGAATTATACGTACCTCATGCCGATTATATCATTTTACCATAAAATTCTTCAAAAAACTCCTTTGAAAGATAAAAACGCATATATACATATGGAAACAAGTGTATAATAACATCATGAAGATGATCATATCTCGAGCCCAACAAGGTTGTCCTCATATTTTGATGACATTGTATTGGTTGAGAGGACTCATTTCTTCATTTGTCTTGGTGACATTGAGAGGACTAGTTTTGTCCTAAGATTTGAAGGATTGGATAAAGTTACAGAACAAAATTATAGTGTCTCTTGCATATTGATGATTCAGCTATGATCTTGTTGTTTCCGCTACATATATTTTCAGTCAATAATTTCATTGTAATGTTGTTTAGTGATATTTAGATCACTAGGAAGCAATTTTCAGATCTAAAATTAGTCACTTACAGTTACATGTGAAAATTGACAGATTCCTCTGTCCCTGGGCCACTCACGACTTCTTCAAGAATCCAACTCTTCTCCATGCAAAAGGATGAGGGAAAATGAAATATTTCAGGCCTCAAATGCTATTTGAGGTAGTTTGAAATGGGTTTCAAAAAGTTATTGAAGTATTTTCCCCATAAACCCAACTAAAGAGCACATAATTTTTTTGAATTTTATATTTTTTTAATCCACCTTTTGAGGAACACACTCCTTTTCTGATTAGAAAGAGAATATGCATGCTCCTTTTGTGAGGAACAAGACTATGTGGATTATGAAGGAAGTTGTTTATCTAGTCTACAAAGTGATCAAAGTCAGCAAAAGGTGAGGATGGTGACCAATTAGGTATCTCGGACATGGTGGTGAGAAAAGAAGTCATAACATAAATGAAAATAGAGATATTAATGCAATATCCAAAAGGCTCTATCTTAGGAGGTGAAAACTTTGTGTGTAAGTTCAAGAAATCACTTTATGATTAAAATTAATCTGCAACGGAATCTTACAAAAGATTAACAAGAATGAGTTGAAAAAAAATTTGATGGAAGAACTCTTGACAATAATATCTTTTACAAAGCAATGTGCCACATATTTGTATTTTTTGTCTTATATGTGGATGGTATATTTTTTTATGAGTGACAATATGGAATTAGTAAGAAAAAAATTCCTCCTTGTCTAAGGCATTTGATATGAATAATCTTAATGTAGTGTGGTTCATATTTGTGTTAGCACATAGGTAAAAATAATAAAAAAAAATGGAAATATATAACCTACTCAAAATAAATGTGTTGAGTAAATGCTCGACCAATTTCGAATACTTGTAAATAAGTATAAAAATGAATACATAGTTAGGTAGCATAACTTAGAGCCACATAGTCTCATAATAGATTAACTTAGCACATTAAATGGATGGTAAGAACATTGTATTATTTTCAAGGCACAAAGGAATAATGCAACTGATTCTTGCTATTGAAAATGATTGTAAATGAGAGATTGTTGGAAATAGTCGAGTTCCTTTTTATTTTATAAAGTGATTGCCAAATGACAGATAGCCGGAAATAGTCCAGTTTCTTTTGACTCTATAAAAAATCTAAAAATGTAAAGAATTGACTATTTTGTTGTTGTTCAAAATAATGAGCAGGGAACTTTCCAAATGAGAGATTGTTGGAAATAGCCCAATTCCTTTTGACACTATAAAATGAGGTAGTCTAAACATGCAAAGAATTGATACCGTAGATGTTAATTGTAGCAATCTTACATGATCCATAGATACCGTTGATGTTCTTGAGAAAGAAAACCAAAATTTACGATAAAAACCTCTTTGGTTATGCGTTCACGTTTGCTGGTTTTCCACTGCCAGGCATTTTTTGACGTCGCGCCGCGCAGATTATAGGGGCTGTCGTAGTAATGATTTCAAGACTGCAAGGTTTGTCCCATTGCGATTAAAGCATCTGTCTGGACAAATATATATTCGACCAACGATACTCTACTTTGGCCAATTAGGAGTTAATGAGAGCTGCGACAGTTATAAAAGCCATAGTCGAAAAGATTCTATGAAATGATGTTCTTTTATAGGGATATTTGCCTGAAATTCTGTGAGAAATTGTTGAGTTTGTAGTGACAAAATGAGAAGCAAAGAAGATAAAATAGAGAAGATGAAATTGAAAACACGAATGAGTAGAGCGCAATTCATTAAAAGAAAAGAGTTGAGCTAAATAAGCTTCAGCAAATCAAGAAAATCAAGAAACAATTGTACATTGATAATGCCCAAGTGTTGTCTCTCAAAATCAAAAATGGATTTTCCTAGTGGCTTTGTAAAAATATTTGCGAGCTGATCTTGAGAGCCACAGAATTGAAGTACTATGTCACCATTATTGACTAGCTCGCGTATGAAGTGAAAGCTAGTGTCAATATGCTTGTTTTTCTTATGAAACACATGGTTTTTTGATAAAAAAATTGTTGAGGTGTTGTCACAGAAGATAGGAGTTGACTCATTTTATATATGTGACATATCATTCAATATTATTCTCAGCCACAGAGCTTGACAGGAAGCTAAGGGAGTAGTGACATACTCTATCTCTGCAGAAGATATTGAGACTATGGGCTGCTTCTTTGATGCCCATGAAATCAAGTTCGTGCCCAAGTGAAAAGCATGTCCTGAGGTGTTTTTTCGGTCATCTAGGTTGCCTGCAAAATCACTGTCTATGTAACCAGAGAGATGATTATCATCAGACTAATTGTACCATAAGCCAAAATTGAGAGTGCCTGCAACATATCTCAGAATCCTTTTCTCCATCTTCCAGTGAGAATCTTTGGGGGATTCCATTAACCTAGAAACAAAGTTGGTTGCATACATAATATTAGGCCTAGTTGTTGTAAGATACACCAAACTGCCTACTAAACTTTTGTACAGGGTAGAATCCATTGTAGGTCCTTCATCTTGCTTGCTCAATTTTGTGCCTAGGGGTATAGGGGTCTCTGCTACATAGCAGTCTTCCATGCAAAATCTTTTGATGATGTCTGCTGCATATTTTTGTTGACAGATAAAAGTGTCTTTGGTTGATTGGTCAACCTCGATCCCCAAAAAATATTTCATTATGCCGAGATCTGTCATCTCAAACTCATATTTCATGGCATGTTTAAAATTGGTTAACTCAACATTTCCAGTATATATCATGTCATCAACATATAGACATACAAACAAAATTTTACCTTGATGATTAGTTTTGGTGTATAGAGTTGGCTCATTTTGGCTTCTAGTGAAACTACTCTTGATCAGGTAAGTGTCAATTCTATTGTACCAAGCTCTTGGAGCTTGCTTTAATCCATACAAGGCTTTCTTCAACCAATACACTTTGGTTGTATGCTCTTTGACTTCAAATCCAGGAGGCTGATCCACATAGACCTCTTCTTCTAAGATACCATTCAAGAAAGCTGACTTAACATCCATCTGGTATACTTTCCATTTGTGTTGAGCTGCTATGGCTAAGAGAGTCCTTATAGTGTCCAACCTTGCTACTGGAGAAAAAGTTTCACCATAATCCATACCTCATTGTTGTGAGAATCCTTTGGCAACAAGTCTTGCCTTATGTTTTTCAATCTACCCATTTTCATTGAGTTTAGTTTTGTAAAACCACTTGACACCAATACTTTTCTTCTGTCTGGGAAGATCTACATGATCCGATGTCTTGTTCTTCTCAATGGACTCAATCTCTTGATTCATGGCTTGGACCCAATGTGGCTCTTTAGTTTCCTCTTTAAAATATGTAGGTTGACATGACATTAAGGATACATCGAGGATAACATAAAGTGGGATGAACATCGAAGAATACATCGAGGCCCACTGTGTTGCAAGGACTCTCATGGCGGGAAGTCAAATCCCTATCCGAGCTATAGGTAACCTTAGCCTGAAAATTATTATGCTCGTGCTTACCAGGATTATAGGGTCAGCCTCACTGCATCAAGCATCGAGACCTCTTATGTTTTACGCACTGGAGTGTGCGAGACCTACCGTGTACGATTGGTGTACCTCATTGTTGACCAACATAAAAGGTCAGCTAACAAAGTGCAAGCAGGGGGCAAAGAGAAACTTTAGGTTTGCCTCTATCCTTTGTAGCTTCTTTTTTGAGTGGATCCCAAACTTGGGACCTAGAGTGGAGATCATTCCTAGAGGGCCACGTGATCCAGCTATGGCTTGATGGGTTGAGGTCATGAGGCAGCAAGGGAGAGGTAGTAGGGTGGTGACACCCTACAATGATGATTTTTTCTTTTGGTGGGGGAGAAAATCATAGCTTTGGACGAATATCCCTATGCGGGAATTGATTTCATAGGTGATCCTGATATTCCGCTTCCACCAGGAGCCACCTACGATGCCATAGGTAAACAATGTTTTTTATATATTTCATTTTTTATATTTTTGTATTTTAAAAGAACAAAAATATTTTTTGGATGGTGTTTTTAAATATTAATTCTATACTTGTGTGGTTGCAAACGTGGGTCCGCAACAACCAGAGGGATTCCTATGACACAGGCTGAGGCACTGGGCAGATGAGGCAATGGAAGGAGAGGCAGAGAGAGTCCTTCAGAATGTGCAGGGCAACCTGTCACGTTTGACGCAGAGGATTCCTATGGTTCAGGTGGAGGATCTACCTGAAAACATGCAGAGGAAGATTGTCGGTGTACCTAGAGCATGGGTACGACTCTTTCGGCGTCTCGCCAATGCTGTGGTTTTCTATCATGAGACTCATTTGGCACCACAGGCATAGATATCATAGGACATGTATATCGGCTATATATGTATTTTTGAGGTGTTTAGCCCCAATTTTGTAATATAAAACACCACATTTTTTGGAAATATAAAAAAAAGGATCTTCGACTGTACTTATATCTTACAATGTGTACATTGATTTAATGGTCTTATTTGCTTTATAAATATGATAAATGCCAATCCAAAACATAATTAGCGTAGGAATCGAATACATGATTAGAACTTCTAGGAATGTGAAAATATGTAATAAAATCAAAATGTCATTCTAAAAGACATACCCGTAAGAATCGACAGAGTAACGTCGGATCACGCACATGGTAATGATCATTTAACTGACGTACGACTAACTGAGAATCCAGGTGTACCTCTATAGAGTGAATACCATGTGAGATAGCATTGTGCAATAATTCTATAACGACGCTATATTCGGACACATTATTTGTGGATGGCCCTAGGCATATGCCACCTTAAGACACCAGCAGACCCTCAGACAAGTAAATAACCCAAGTGGTGGAAGCTAAGTTCCGTGTATGACGACTGGATCCGTCTACAACTCCTACGTAGACCAAAGATTCTGTTGACATCTGCCAACAAAAGGGAAAACTTGATAAGCAAGCCAAAGAGAAAACATGGGAAAAGGTGTATATACACTAAATTTACATTAGCATACAAAGGGTTTATCCCAAGCCTAGGGCTCAAGCGTAGTACCTTTTTAAGTAGAGCACATTTCTAGGATCAACCAACTTATTCCCTTCATAATCTTCCAACTCGTAGGCTCATTTTTCTAGAACACGTCGCACGATATAAGGACCATGCCACATGGGTTTAAACTTGCCTGCCCCTAGCGGTTCTTTGGCTTGGCCATACAAGAGGACCAAGTCACCCTCAACATACAACCAGGGACAAACAGATTTATCATACTAAACCTTGACATGTTTCTTTTTTTCCTCGATAGTTGTGAAGGCGTCTCGATGCTTCTCATCAAGACTCTCTAGGTGTACCAAGCGTCGCTCTAAATCCATAGTGTCAAGAAGGAGCTCCACTACCAATTTTAGAGAATGGATTTCACATTCAATGGGAAGTATTGACTCCACACTGTGTCCTAACTGGAAAGGAGAAAAATTGATGGTAGTCTTAACAAGGTTCGGTATGCCCAAAGTGTGGGATATAACATGATGTGCCAGTTGGAGTTACTTCGACTGACAGTTTTTTGCAAAATGGTCTTGAGAGACTTATTGACGGCCTCTACTTGCCCATTTTCCTGGGAGTAATAAGGAGACGAGTGATCATGTTTAAACCCCCGCTTAGATGCTAGTTCTATCATCATTTCATTATGAAAACGATTTCCATGATCAGTGACAATCTCACTCGGGATACCGAACTGGGCGATAATTTGGTTGAATACGAAAAATGATGCATTGTTCCCATCAGATTTCACAGTAGGCATGGCTTTGGCCCACTTGGTGAAGTAGTTGACAACCACGATAATGTGTTGATGCCCCCCAGCCGAAGTTGGCTTGCAATCAACGAAATCTATTCCCCACTTATTGAAGGGACCGACGGTAATGACTAGATGGAGAGGGGTTGGGTGCAAGTGCATTTTCCGAGTGAACACATCACAGGGGTGACACTTCTTAAGTACTTCAATACAATCTTTAAAGATGGTGGGATAGAAGTAACCGGCTCGCAAGATGTTTTGGGCTGTCACAAGCCCGGATAGATGACCACTACAAGCCCTTTTGTGGCAATCATTAAGGACTAACTCGGCTTCTTTGTGAGTTAAGCAACGACGTAAGATGCTATCTATTCCTTGACGATACAAAGTGTCGTCGATGATTGTATACTTTTTGGCTTGGTATCGAACACGTCATTGATCATCTTGTGAGAGATGTTGAGCAAACTTCAAGGTTTGAAGGTATAAAACAATATCTCCATACCAGGGGTCGTATTACGAAACAAGGAAAATGTGTTCATCTTTGAATGAATTGACATGAATAACATCTTCGTCAAACCGTGGGAAATCGGATATTAACTCTGTGAAAACTAGTGATTTCTTGGACTTGGCCAAAGCAAAATCGAGATCAAATTCTTGTAGGATGACAATCCATTTATTATATTTTCTACCTATGATATGTCTAGTGAGGACGTATTGAAATGGATTAACATCAACAACCACAGTATTTTTTCAAAGCAATATATAGTGTCATAAACATTGGACTGCGTGGACGGCAACCAAAGATAGCTTTTCAACGTGTAAGTAATTCCGTTCAGGACCGGCTAAATTTTGACTAAGATAGTAGATGACGTGCTCGTGGAGCTCATCATCCTCCTGAACTAGAACCATACCAATGGTCTCTTCAGACGTGGCGATATACAACAAGTAATCTCTACTGTAATCAAGAGATTTCAGCAGAGGGGTTGATACCAAGGCTTTCCTTAAAGTGTCAAAAGACTATTGGGCTCACTCATCCCAGATAAACGGGGTGTCTTTTTTCAATAAGCACATGAAACCCTTAGTAATATTGGCATAATTCACAATAAACCGATGCAAAAAGTTATCTTTCCCTTGTAAACCTTGAAGTTGTCTAATTGTGCGCGAGGGAGGCAACTGAAGAATTGCCTCAACCTTAAGTGGATCTACCATGATCCCTATCTCAGAGACTAAGAATCCTAAGAGACGGCCAAATCTAATGAAAAAGATGCATTTATGAGGGTTGAGTCGGATTCTATAGTAGCGACATCTTTCAAAAACTAGTCGAAGGTGCGTAGCATGATCCATTCTCTTGTGAGAGTGAGAAGCAAGATCATCGAAGTAAGCTTTGACTATGTGTTTTAGATCATGAAAAGTGAAATTCATGGGTCGTTGGAAGGTCGCTCCGGCGTTTTTCAGGCCGAAAGGCATTTTCCGGTATGCAAACATTCCCCAAGGACATATGAATGTCATCTTATGTTGGTCTTTGGGTTTGATCTGGATTTGGTTATAGCCTGAAACTCCGTCCATAAAAGAAAATATTTCACTTCCCACACACTCATCGAGAATCTGATCAATGAAAAGCATGGGGATGTTATCTTTAGGGCAGGCCTTGTTCAGGTCGTGAAAGTCCATACACATGCAGATGGTTCCCTACTTTTTATTCACGAGAATGGGGTTGGATACCCATTCTGTCAAGGGAACCAGGTAGATAAAGCCAGCATTAAGTAGCTTCTTTACCTCTGCCTTAATAGCAATAGCCTTCCTAGGATTAACAGATCTAAGACATTGTCGAACAGGTTTAGCATCTGGGTAAGTCATAATCTCATGTTCGACAATATGGGGGTCGATCCCTGGCATCTCTTCATACGACCAAGTGAATACGTCTCAAAATTCTTTGAAGAGGTTGGTGTAGATCAGAGTCTCCTCTAGCGAACAATCTGCACCTATATTTACGTTTTCAATCTTGCCAGGGGTACGAGAGATATCGATCTGGATAGTGGGATAAATACTCATCATATTCCCTTCAACGTAAATGTCATGTGTATCAAGTGGAACTATGGCGTGACCGACTATCTCACTCAAGCTAGATCTAAAATCATCTTGCTCAATTTTTTCAAGACTTGGGAGAAAATAACACCTATGATGCATATCGTCCCAAGGTCTCTCGAAAAAATTCATGGCTTCAAGGATGGCTTCTTCCAAAGGCAAAGTCTCATCCAAGAAGTCATGTGAACAAGATAACTAAGTGGCCCACACGAGCCAAGGAACTCGATCTTCCTCGACCGTCTGCAAGGGAACTGGATCGGAGTCGGTAGAAGAGTCAAGGATAGCTTGATAGGCGATCTCCGCTGCTGATAGTGGCATAGCCATCCCAATATGAGACTGACCTTCAATCGATAAATTTGGAGAAGGTAGGGTTAAAGGGTCACTAAAAAAGGAAGTGTGGAAAGGGATGAACCTCTCTACTAAAGCGGGCGTACTGGACATGGCGTAAATGTGGTCAATCGGCACCGAGAAGTCGAAAGTACCCATGAGGGAAGAATACATTCTGACATTGATATTCTCAGTTGTCGGCTGAGAATTGTCGACCACGGGGATCGACGGTCCAACAGATGCATTCAGATTAGAGTACGCAAAGCCTAATTGATCGATCATCACAATCTCCCCTTGATGAGGAAAACAAAGAGTGCAGAAAACGGACGATATGACAACGACCATAGCATATGTCCAATTGCGACCTAGTAACAGGTTATAATCGAGAGGTGCATCAACTACCTCTACCTCCACTTCTACCATCTTCCCACCTAACTGGACCGGAAAGGCAGGGAGAATACTATGAGGGAAGAAGGAATGACCGTCGAATGCGGTCAACATGGTCAACGACTTTGAAATGGTTGGAGAACCAATAGCTTTCCAACAGGATAAGGACATCACGCAACTGGCAACACCTTCATCAATCACTATTCTTTTGATGGTATATTTAGAATACTCCATGTGGATTTGAAAATCCACATGGTAAGGTAAGCGATGCTTCACATCCATGACATCAAACTTGATGATCTTTGAACCACTAGGTTCTAGAGCTCCTAAGGCAAAGAGTGAGCCATTCCTCTGTGATGGACATGTCTGGAGTACCTCCAAAGCAGGCATCGCACAAGGTGTTTGGGCCAGATACTCAACGATAGAGTAGTTATGTGTGGATTTAGCATTAGGGTTATGGGTAGAGCACTTGAATACTCCTTTCGAAATACAAGATGGTGGCTCTAGTTTCTCGGTCTGTAAATTCGTCTTCGGGGGTGGAGGAGGAGCTTCTAGGTTGTTACTAGCTTTTGAAGAGCCGTAATCCCGAGAGAGAGTGGCTATATCGATTGTTGCACCGACCATATTGATGCAAACACGGTCGTCATCTTGCGATGATGGGTTTTGACTCCGAACAGACGCATTTCCGGTGTTAGAAGAAGTCCAAGATAAGTTCTGGTTGTGAGGAAAATGATTCGTTAGCACAGCAGGTGGAATATTTAAAATCCTCGTAGCCTTTGCAAGTTTGGGGCATAAGTGTGTAAGGTTATTGTATGTACAAAGTTTACAAGGAAACTTAACCTTAAGCTTTTCTTTCGTGCCCTCTCATGCATTATCGTTATGTTTTCCATTAATAGTATTTTCCTTGGGTTTATTCTTCCCACCTCTAAGATTATTTTGACCTTTCCATTTATTCTCGTCTGGTTGTTGGTCACCATTTGGGTTTTTTGACGACTGCACGGAATGTACATCCACTGATTGGGTGGGTTTGGAGGATCCAGATGAAGCTGGTCCTCCAGCATACTTTGTTGTCGAGTCTGCAGACTTTACATTGGTGGACCCCACAATGCCATTGTCATGGGGCCCAGGACCCTGTTTAGGATCATGAGTCGACTGTGGTGCGTCGGGAAGAAGGTGGTATAACATCCCCGACTGGGCATAGAACAAATCGAACTGTTGGGCTCTAAAAATGGCCTCTCCCTCACTGAAGACCCTGGAAGTAGCAACGTCCTTTGAAATAGGAGCATACAAAGATTTTAAAAACCATTCTAAAAGAAAGGTCGGGGGTATGGGAGTCTTAACTAACCATCTTTGCCTACGACATTCTTGGATATGGTATGAAATATGAGTACCAGAACCCTGGCATAAAGTTGACAAAAGTTCAAGGCCAACATCGTAACGAATGGGTAGTTGAAAATGGTTAAGGAAGGCAAGCACTAACTGCTGAAAAGATCCATATGTTCCCCTAGGTAGCTCAATGTACCATTGTAACACAATCTCGATAAGAGTGCACTGAAACAATCGTAATCTAATAGAATCATGATTCAAAGAATTTGATGAGCACCACAGGTGAAAAGTAGTGAAGTGATCACCAAGGTCCTCGCCATTCTTACCTTCAAACATTGGAATGTCTGACGGGAGCTTGGTGGGGACAGGGGGCCATGTGGGATCATGACTCACTAGGTAGTTCATTAGTTTGGACAAATCTAGCAGATTAAGCTTGGCCAGAAAAGGAATACGGGGTTGCAACACCTGACCCCATCCTCCTGTAAAAGACTGAGTATTAGGAGTTGTGTTCCATCTAGGGTTCTGGTAAGGACCAGAACCTTGGCCAGAATTAAAAGACCCTCCTCCAGGCAGATTCGTGAAAGATGGATTGGGCATCATTCCAGCAGGAATGTTCTGATAAGGGTTATGAAAATTGCCCCTAGTTAGATTAGCTCCCAACTGAGGGTTGTTAAAACTACCCCCAACTGGATTAGATCCAGGTTGGGGGTTTCCCAATACATAAGACTGACCTCCTCTGGGTGGGAATCTGGAGGATTGAAGTGGATTCGTTATGCCAAAAGTATTGGTCGAATTCAGCACCGAGGGGATAGGGATATAGGGTAGAACTTGTCCGCCAACTTGGTTGTTCCATCCAGCCGTATAAGGATTAGACCTAGGGTTAGGGAAGGGGACACTTCTTACATTGGGATTCGCTTGGGAAACATGAGAGCTACCAAATGGGAAAGGAGTGTAAGGAGGTGTGGTGCCCCCAAGTCCAAGGCTAGCATTATAGCCAGTAGTTGAGATGGAAGCCGAAGACTGTGAAGTGAAACTTGGCATACCATAAGAAAATGGACTAGTAGCCATGGGGATGGTCTGAACATTGTAACTCGGCGAGTGGCCAAAACCCCCAAAAGGGTTAGAGGTAAGAAACGAAGCATTGACTACGGGCAAGGCCATAGTACTGGTGTAGGCCTTCGACACCACAAGTGTAGCGGTTGCAGGTGTCGAAGGAGTGAAATTAACTATAGTGGGATTGGGAGTTGATGAACTCCCATTGTACTGAAGACTAGGCTCGGTACTCATCCTTGTGGGATTGTAAGTCTGAAAAGTGGATCTGTGTGTACCACTTCTAATAACTCTATGCCTTTTAGAAGGCAATAGCTTGAAAACCGGTGGTAACTGTAACAACTGACGGGACCTACAAGGAAGCTAGTCTGACTCCACGATGACTTATGACTCTCAACAAATAAAAATATATCCGAAGGCCAACTAGTAATCAAAGAGCATACCAAAAATTCAAATGGCCAAAATGCATGTAAATGGGCGAAAGTGGTTGAGTGGCCTCCCTTGCTAAAAAAGGTATGCCTCATCGAGGAGGGACCTGAGACTCCCTGCTAAAGTTTGGAGGTAACAAAATCAATTATAAGATCCCTCATAGGCTTAACAAACAGTCGGTCAAACCCCCCGAAGAGGTAATCCTCCATAAAGGTTTTGTGTTGTCCGACCCCTATTTAACTCAGGATACAAGCAGAATAACCCCTGCAATTAACCTATCAGAAACCTAAGTCAAGAAACTAATAAACCATTGTATAACCGATGCACAGGCGAACAGTCGTAAGTCCGGATCACCGTATGGGCAGGGTAGCAAAGCCCGAAACCTTGAAAGTATCACTTCTCACAGAAGATCCCCAAATACGAATAAATCCACAGAAATATCTTTGATGCTAGGTGAGTATCTAGGGGTTATCCCTTCAACTAACTTCATTCGACCTCATGATTAACTCCGGTGTGAGCGGAGCCTCTTGATATTACCAATTATACAATGGATTTCTCAACTCCTTGTTTCAGACACATAAGTTGATTTAATTTCCTTGGAGAAGTTTACTCACAAAATCCTATTCCAAGGCACTAAATCCTAGGTTAGTTTCTGCACCCTAAAATATAAAACCATGACTAATCAATTTTAGTTTAAAGCGTAAAATTTTATTGTCCATGATTACTCAAAAAGGTATGGAAATGAAACTCATGGTGTTATGACTCTGCATAAGAATAAAAATAGATATAATGCAAAGCCTAACTTTCACTTTTTAGTAAATGACATGCTAAATAAAACAATGCAATCTTCAATTTCAACTCTGCAACTCAGAAATAAAATACAATCTTTCACTAAATGTGCTAAGCTAATGATAAAGTTTCAAAGACAAAAATACCAACCAATGCAAAGTGCCTATTTTTTGGATTTTCAATTTATTTAAAAAGAAAATGGATGGACTAATAAGCGACTTGATATACAACCTCTACGGTGTATAAAAGCAGTCACTCGAGAAAAATATCAGACATCTAAGCAGATAGCCCAACTACCAAGGAAAAATCAAAAACGAAAAACCAAGAGAAAGATGTCTCCCAAAAATTCAACTCCAAAAAGGTTTCTTGTCATCCCAGATAATCTCAACAGGTACCACAGATACCCAAGAAGGCTCAGTGATCCTCAAAACCTACCCAACAGTCACTAAACCAAGAAAACAAGCAAGCGGGAAGTGGTATAAGCTCCTTTTCAAGAGAAAAGGGCATATATATGCTTCTTGTAGTGGGACAGCGAGCGTATACACGCAGCTAGCAGGGAAAAAAGGGCGTATATCCTTTAAAACAAGGCTAGGCAAGGTAAAAAAGGCTAAAAACTCAGACCCAGAGTGAACAAAATCTGTCCAATTGTGATACGACAAGAAATACGAAAGCAAAAGAGCAACGTAAAAAGGAAAAATACTTCAACCCTTAGAAGGAAGATCTCTCCCCAGTGGAGTCGCCAATTCTGTTACAAGGGAAAAAATCTCTATGGCCAAGGGTAAACAACAATAGACAGGTATGACTGCAGAAATCAACTCGATTCCAACATGTGCTATATAAACTAATGTGCAATACGAGGAAGAATCCTACCTCAATACAATACTTTGATGTCGTTCCACCATTGAGCACTTTGACCCAAAGCTTTACACCTGCAAGAAGTTATCAACGAACAAGCGATGCAAGTATATAGTGACAACATATAAAATGAGTTACCACATCAGATAGCACAATCCATTAATAAACATTACAAACATGCCCATGGATAATAATCATATATTTACAAGATATCAATAGGATGGGAAAGGAGTATTTCTATTAATAATTGATCCACATAAGTATCAACATTACAAACTTTCGTGTCGGCACGATTCAAAACCAAGAAACCAAGTTCCTTCCAACTAGGTCTCCACCACTTCAATCCTCCACCAAAGGAAAGCTCATAGCAAAGAGATAAAGAGATTCTCTTGACAATAAGGGAAGACCTTGGGGGTTGAACAATGTGTTCAGACTTGAGGAACAAAGGGATGCAGACTCAATATGAAGTAATTTCTCCAGAGTAACTTTGCTCTCAAAGTTGAATGTTTTCTCTCTCTTTTTCCATAGCTGAAAATTGCTCTCTTATAGCCTCCAAAATGCAACTGAAGGGACGATTCAGAACGTTTCTAGTATATAGAAGGCCAAAGATCAGAGATCTTCTATCGTGACATGGAAACCCGACCTCATTTTGTATTTTTTGGCACAAATCCCGATATACGCGAGTTGTAGTGCAGCATCAAGCATATACACATCTTGCAAAGTAATTAGGGAGCGTATATGTGGAAAAATATATATTTTTTGCTCTGGATTTATCAAAAAGGGGTTTGATAAGTCTGCATAGGGAAATGGAAAAAGGCCCTCTGTGCAAGATAGCAATGGTGAGGCAAATCTTTCTATAACAATAACTTCGGGCTTCAGGTGTTCCAAGGTTCACAACACCACAAACTTCCGAAGTGTTAACCTTCTGGAGTGACAGATCTATTGACACGTGTCCTAAGCCTTTAGTGTCTCAGATTTACTTTGGGACTTCGGGTAGATCTCACTCTGCAAAACCTTCCAGAGCACTAAGTCTCCGAAGTGTGAGATATGGCACCGCGTGTCCTCGATGATGGATGCTCCAGATGAACTCTGGGCTTTGGGCCTTCGGGAGTTATGTCTTCTAGCATATGTCTTCCTTCCGAAGTGATTATCGCCAAAGTGTAGGATCTTCTGCCATGTTTCCACTTGGATCAATGAACTGGATCTACTCTGTCTCTTCGGAACTTTGGGCCTTCGGGAGTCCTTTACTCCTTATCTTATTCCTTCTTCCTCCCAGAGTATTATATCACCTTAGATTCTTCTTTCTTCCTCGCGGATTATGAGATCGCATGATGTGTGTCACTTGTTTGAAGATCAACGGCCTCGAGTGATTGCAAAAACTCAACTCGCTCACTCTTTAATTTCCTTCCTGATCTCCGTAAAGAGAAAATGCTCATCCAAGGTGGGATTGATATAAAATGTTTATCTATTGATCTAGAAAGATCAATGATCATGAGCGATTGTGGGCTCCCAAATTTCTCACGCTTTAATTTTCTTCGCGATCCCCACAATGCGAAGATGCACATTCATAGCGTGATCGATATCCGTCGTTGATCTGTTGATCTAGCAAGATCAATGATCCTGAGCGATAGAGGGCTCACAACTTGCACAAACTTTAATTTGTTTCCCGATCCCCGCAATGCGTCCCCACCCTCAATATCTCTCTAATGAGATCTGATGGTCATGGCTTAATCTTTGCTTGATCTGACGACTGATCTTGCTCAGGCTCAGATCTTGCTGTTGAAAAAAAAAACTACCTTACTTGCAGCCTCGTTATTTCTGAGCTTGATTAAAGGCTGAGATCTGTTCTCGTGTCCAATCTTATGGCTAAAGTAGGTTCTCCTTTATTGGTTCTACAAACTTTCTTCTTAAGAAAGAGTTTTCTGAATCTTTCACGAATTCTTTAAATGCTCACAAATCTTTAATCTTTTCGTCCTTCTGCAGCTTCTACTTCGTCGCGCTTGTTGTCTCCAATGATCTTTTGGGCGTACTTTTGGAGTGCAAACTGCTCTCCAAGCTCCGTGAAGAATCTTGTGTCTTGTGCTCTCGTCTGCGAGACAATGTAAGATTTTTGCTCTTTCTTCTTATGATCAAGCTTCTCTTCAGACATTGTGAAGAGTCTTATGTCTTATGCTCTGATACCATGACAAAATGAGAAGCAAATAAGATAAACCAGAGAAGACGAAATTGAAAACATGAATGAGAAGAGCACAATTCATTAAAGGAAAAGAGATGAGATAAATAAGATTCAGCAAATCACGAAAATCAAGAAAAAATTATACAACTAGCCATGATAGCTGGCAGTGTACAATCACATACTATTCAGGTTACAGATATAATTAACATGAAGATATGAGTGATTATTTCTATAGAATCCAAAATCTCTAGGAGTTTTTCAGCATGCTCAATCCAATCCATTTCTACATTCAGAGATAGATTTGAACAACAAAAAATGGTGATTCATGTCAATTTATATTGCCAGATTCTGGTGAAAAAAGCCATTTTGTAGAACAGCTATCCAACCCCATTATAAAATTAACATGGATGATGTTTCATAGGGGCATAAGTCTGCCTACATTTACTACGCACATGCACCTATACCTGAACTACAGTCGTCAAATGCCCCTGCAGATAGTCTGCGCGTCACACCGTTCTTTGGAACATGACAAGGGTCAACATAATCCATTTATCTTTGGAACAAGGTAATGTCCATCCTAATCCATTTAGAAAATAAAATGATTGCATGTAGGATTTCCATCTGGACATTTACTTATTGGTTCTAAATAACTATTAGTTGACTCTTCAGATTTTTTATTGTATTTTTACCGAAACAATTTAGGATTATGTTCTGTCATTTCCATTAACGGCTTGTTTCAAAATGAGTTTCGATCTGCACGTCCGGCCATTAAAAAATAAATAGCATACACAAACTTTAAAAAACTTTTCATGCGATAAAACATATAGAAATTAAAGTGAACTGGGTAATCAAAAAATAAATAAAATTATAAAAATATTGTATTTGATAAAAGATATAGAAATCAAAGTTAACTAATTCTAGGTTGATGGTTAACTGCTAGGGGTGGTAGGGTTGGGATTGTCTTTGAAGGAAAACCTAAACTAAGCTTTGAATAGGAATTAGGGGAAGCTACTAACAATTAGGATCAGGTATTGGTTCATTATCAAGACAACAATTATCTATCATCACACATATGTGACGCTCCTTAATCTCGTTTATTTCATTTTGGAATGTGTTGGGTTGAGGGGGAGATCATGGACTTTGTGGTGTAGAATCCTCGTTTATTCTACGTTTGAGTGATGGAATTTTCTAGGTTTGGGATTTTCTTTGTCAGAACATTGAGACTTTTTCTATGATATTGATTTTAAGGATTTTTTTGTCGAATCTCAATTCACCTTGGAGGAACTAGAGTATGGATGAGGACAACCATTTTTGTTGGTGTTTTCCATGTGAGTATTTGGATTTGTGCAGATCTTTTTCGTAGAATGATCTACTTTTAGCTAATCTTTTGGGTAGCATGATCTACTTTTAGCTAATAATCAAGTAATTATCTTCGATCTAAATAATAAAATTTCTAGCTAAGATAAATCTTAGAACTTTATACATGCAAATTTATTTGAGACTCGAACCCAACATAAAAGGAAAATTGAGAAACTTGAAGTTAAATGTGGCATGCTTTAGCAGTTGTCAGTGGCCGCACTAAAATTTCTTAGTTTGTGATTTCTCACCCAAGAATGTTAGCCAAGTTCTTAAATTATGGTTTCTAACACAAGAATGCCAATTGGGTCTACCATTGTTACTACAAAAGATGAAGATATTAAAATGGGAGAGTAGAGTATTATCTGATCTAACTTATTCTAAATATAGAAGGATAGGTTGAGAGAATATCTCAAAAACACACCAAATAAGGATCTGACAAATCCAACTCTCAAACAACCTCATAAGAATAAGATCACACAACTCACATAGATATTGACTCTGTTTTTCAGCTTCAGCTTTGAATTCTTTGAACTTTGCAAAACTTTCAGACTTGTGTCTGAGAAAATAGATCCAAAATTTCCTACTAAAGTCATCAATGAACATTAGAAATTAAATGCTACCACCTATTGAATTTGTTGACATTGGTCGACATAGGTCATTGTGAACTAGCTCTAAGTGTTGTTTGGCTTGTGTGGAGGATTGTGGAAAACTAGTTCTGTTATGTTTTCCAAGAATGCAAGACTCACATGGGGGAGATTTCTCTTTGAATACAGGTAGTCCTTTGACCATGGAGTGCTTATGTAGAAGGCTTAGTCTCTAAAATGTTAGATGTCCAAATATTGTATGAAAAACCATAGTTTCATTGGGGGTGGATGCACTTTGTGCATATGATTGGATCAGATTTACAGTTCTGAGGGTCAGGGGAAACATTATATTCCTAGTCATGTGGATTTCATAAATTAACTTTCTATTGGGAGTTTTATCATATATCCTACATGATGCTCCTTCAAGAAGTACCTTATAGCCATGTTCAATTATTTTTCCTACACTTAACATATTATGTTTCAGATCTGGAACATGATAGACATTGTTTATGTCTTTCTTTACATTTTGTTTAGTAAGAATAGGTAGAGTTCATTTTCCTTGAACTTTGACTAAGGAATCATTGCCAAGTGTAATATCACATGAAATAGAAGAATCAATGCATGAAAGTAAATATTTGTTACATTTCATGTGATTGTTGCAACCACTGTCCAACAACCAGAGATCTTTATGTTGTTCTTCAGTCTTGTGGCATAGGAGAAACATACCATCTGAGGTTTCTCCTTCATGATTTGAGACATGTGCTCTGCCTCAGAAATGATATGCTTGCTTCTTCCAGCATTCAGATCCATAGTGTCCATACTTTTTGCAGTAATATCATTGTATGTTTGATTTTTCATTTGATCTTCTCCCTATGCCTTTTTGAGGCCGAAAATTCTGATTATGGTTCTTTTGTTTGTAACCTTGGAAATTTGGATTCTCATTATGTTGTTTGTGACCTTGGAAATTCTGATTCTGGTTATGTTTTCTGTGACCTTCACTTGAGTGATGGTTACTTGGACTTCAGCCTCTTCCTTGGTGAACTCTTCCTTTGCCTTTGCCTCTCCCTCTACTGAAGGAGAATTGAGTCTTGAAGGCATTGTCTATTGACTCATCTTGAAGATCTAGTTTGGTCTCATGTGTCAATAGAGAGCCCATTAATTCATCTATTAAAAAATTTGACAGATCCTTGGATTTAAGGATAGTTGTAACAACCATTTCAAATTTCTTTGGTAGAGTTCTGAGGAATTTTTCAACAATCTGTTGATGAGGGATGGATTCACCAGTCAATCTGATCTGGTTTACAATTCCCATGACACTGGTCATAAACTAATCAATGTTTTTAGAGTCTGTCATTTTTAAAGTTTCAAAGTGTGTCCTCAAGGTCTGCAATTTGACAGTTTTGACCCTATCGTTTCCTTGGTAAGCTGATTTAAGGATGTGCCAGGCCTATTTTGAAGTAACAATGCCTCTGATTTTTTAGAAAGTCGAGTCATCCACTGAATTTGGAATCTATAATTTTTCCTTATTCTCTCTATTCCTTTGTGTTGCCTGAGCAGTTCTCTGTCAGTTGGTCATGGCAACAAGGTCTGTTGGACATGGTTCCATATATCTAAGATCCACTGGATCCTAACACTCTTATGCTTGCAAGAAGGATATCATTCTAAGAGACCAAAACTTGTAATTATTTCCAAGAAGAATCGGTCCTTGTGTTGGTCCTAAGTTGCTAGAGGTGGCCATCTTTGAAAAACAAATCTAACAAAAAAAATTGTTAGAGATTTCCGGGCTTACATGTTTCCTGTGCATAAGGCCAGGTCTGCAAAATCCTCTTTTGTGACTTCGAGCCGAAAAACACGGGGTAGACTACTTCTTTAACTTCGATCTAAGCGTAATATCTATGGAGTCAGAGCTCTGAGCTATGTTCTTTAGGAACTGTAGCCCCTCTAATGGTGGAATTGAGTGTTTTGAGTTTACTCGAGAGCCAAAAAAAAATTGTTGTTTAGCTTCTCATATGACTGGGGGATGAAAACCAGGCACTTAAAGCTTTCAAACTTTGGGCATTAAGCCCGATGAAGGTCTTAGTTCCTTCGAATAGTCGAATTTCCAAATAAAGGAAGTGTTGCAAAGATCAACGATTCTCGTTGATTTGAGATCAACGGTCCTCAATTTTTTCAGGAATTCGTGCCTTTGGGCCTTTCAGGCTCCAGACGATATTCCTTTCTTACCTCGTAATCCTCCAAACTTGCGGACCTCTGAACAAGGGAAGAGATCGACGGTCTCAATTACCCATCAAGATCTATGACTCAAAATTATTTCGAGAGTTTGAGCTTCGAAGATCTTTCACTGCTCACAATCACAATACTCTCAAAGTGTCGAGGCGATGAATTATCCATAGAGGTGTAGATCCAAAGATCCTTAGGCCTCTGCAAATGAATGGCCAAGATCTTCTTCAGAACTTCGACGTTCGATATTTTTCGACTGCTAATATGTATTGATCTCCAAAGTGTGAATCTCTAAAGTGCGAGATCTTCCTCCACATGGCCTCTTGATTGGACGTCTGAGATTAACTTCAGAATCCCTGACTTGGGAAGTTCCTGCTTCACATTTTCAACTCTCCTCTGAAGTGCTCTATCTCCGAAGTGTGGGATCTCATGACGCGTGTCCCTTCTGGCTTAAACGGTCCATATCTACTTCGTGTCTTTGTGCCTTCAGGAATTTGATTACCTTCTTTTGCTATTTCTTATGAACAACGAACCAACGAAGCACTGATTGTCTGACATGTGTCCTCTGCTTGGATCGACATAAAGGATTTGTTTCGGAATTCAAAACTTCGGGCTTCGGGTGTTCCGAGGTTCACAACACCACAAACTTTCGAAGTGTTAACCTTCTGGAGGGAAAGATCTATTGATGCGTGTCCTAATCCTTTAAAGGCTCAGATTTACTTCGAGACTTCGGGTAGATCTCACTCCGCAAAACCTTCCGAAGTGATAAGTCTTCGAAGTGTGAGATATGGCACCACGTGTCCTCGATGATGGATGGTCCAGATGATCTCGGGGCTTCGTGCCTTTAGGATTTCTGGCTTCTTGCATACGTCTTCCTTCCGAAGTGATTATCGCCAGAGTGCAGGATCTCCTGCCACATTTCCACTTGGATCAACGAAGTAGATCTACTCTAGTTCTTCAGATCTTTTGGCCTTTGGGAGTCCTTTACTCCTTAGATTCTTCTTGCTTCCTCCCAGAGTATGAGATTGCCTGACACGTGTCACTTGTTTGAAGATCAATGACCTTGAGTGATTGCAGAGAATCAATTCGCTCACTCTTTAATTTCCTTCCTTATCTCCGCAAAGCGAAGATGCTCGTCCGAGGTGGGATTGATATCCACAGTTGATCTGTTGATCTAGAAAGATCAACTATCCTGAGTTATTGTGGGCTCACAACTTGCTCATGCTTTAATTTTCTTCATGATCCCCACAATGTGAAGATGCACGTTTGTTGCCCGATCGATATTCGTCGTTGATCTGTTGATCTAGCAAAATCAACAATCCTAAGCGATAATGGGCTCACAACTTACACAAACTTTAATTTTCTTCCCCATCCCCATAATGCGTCCCCACCATCGATCTCTCTCTGATGAGATCTGACGATCATGGCTTAATCTTTGCTTGATCTGACGACTGATCTTTCTCACGCTCAAATCTTATTGCTGGAAAAAAAAATTCTCCTTACCTGTGGGATCGTCGTTTCTAGCTTTCTGTTCCTACGTCCAATCTTATGGCTGAAGGAGCTTCTTCTTTGTTGCTTCTCCAAACTTTCTTCTTAAGAAAGAGTTTTGCGAATCTTTCATGAATTCTTTAAATGCTCACGAATCTTTAATTGTTTTGTCCTTCTATAGCTTCTGCTTCCTCGTTATTGTTGTCTCCAACTATCTTTCGGGCATACTTGTGGACTACAAACTGCTCTCCAAGCTCTGTGAATAATCTTGTGTCTCGTGCTCTCGTCTGCGAGACAATGTAAGTTTTGTGCTCTTTCTTCTTATGATCAGGCTGCTCTCTAGACACTGTGAAGAGGCTTACGTCCTATGCTCTGATACCATGAAAAAATGAGAAGCAAAGAAGATAAATCAGATAAGACGAAATTGAAAATATGAATGAGCAAAGCGCAATTCATTAAAGGAAAAGAGTTGAGCTAAATAAGCTTCAGAAAATCAAAAAACAAACGTACAGATGGCCATGACAACTAGCAGTGTACAATCACATACTGTTGAGGTTACAGATATAATTAACACGTAGATATGAGTGATTATTTCTGTAGAATCCAAATGCTCTAGGAGTTTTTCAGCATACTAAATCCATTTCTACATTCAGAAATGGATTTTGAACAACGAAAAATAGTGATTCATGTAAATTTATCTCAGCAGTTTCCGGCAAAAAAAGTCATTTCGTAAAACAGCTATCCAACCCCATTATAAAATTAACACGGACGACGCTGCATAGGGGCATAAGTCTGCCTACATTTACTACGCACATGTACCTATACCTGAACTGCAATCGTCAAATGTCCCTGCGGATAGTCTGCGCGTCACACCGTTCTTTGGAACACGGCAAGGGTCAGCATAATCCATTTATCTTTGGAACAAGGTCTGGGCCATCCTAATCCATTTAGAAAATAAAATGATTGCATGTAATATTCCCATCTCGACATTTACTTATTGGTTTAAAAAACTATTAGTCGTCTCTTCAGATTTTTTATTGTATTTTTACCGAAACAATTTAGGATTCTGTTATGTCGTTTCCACTAATAGCCTGTTTCAAAATGAGTTTCGATGTGCACGTCCTGCCATTAAAAAATAAATAGCATACGTAAACTTTCAAAACTTTGCATGCGATAAAGCGTATAGAAATTAAAGTGAACTGGGTAATT
>JASDQU010373431.1:65799-75957 GCA_032191745.1 Picea mariana | reverse complement strand
GTATTTTTACCGAAACAATTTAGGATTCTGTTATGTCGTTTCCACTAATAGCCTGTTTCAAAATGAGTTTCGATGTGCACGTCCTGCCATTAAAAAATAAATAGCATACGTAAACTTTCAAAACTTTGCATGCGATAAAGCGTATAGAAATTAAAGTGAACTGGGTAATTAAAAAATAAATAAAATTATAAAAACATTGTATCTGATAAAAGATACGGAAATCAAAGTTAACTGATTCTAGGTTGATGGTTAACTGCTAGGGGTGGCAGGGTCGGGATTGTCTCTGAAGGAAAACCTAAACCAAGATTTGAATAGGAATTAGGGGAAGCTACTAACAATTAGGATGAGGTATTGGTTCTTTATCAAGACATCAATTATCTATCATCACACATATTCGACGCTCCTTAATCCCGTTTATTTCATTTTGGATTGTGTTGGGTTGAGGGGGAGATCATGGACTTTGTGGTGTAGACTCCTCCTTTATTTTGCGTTTCAGTGATGGAATTTGCTAGGTTTGGGATTTTCTTTGTAACATTGAAACTTTTTCTATGATACTGATTTTAAGGATTTTTTTTGTTGAATCTCGGTTCGCCTTGGAGGAACTAGAGTATGGATGAGGACAACCATCTTTATTGGTGTTTTCCATGTGAGTATTTGGATTTGTGAAGATCTTTCTCGTAGCATGATCTACTTTTATCTAATCTTTCAAGTAGCATGATCTACTTTTAGCTAATAATAAGGTAATTATCTTCAATCTAAATAATATAATTTCTAGTTAAGATAAAGCTTAGAACTTTATACATGCAAATTTATTTGAGACTCGAACCCAACATAAAAGGATAATTGAGAAACTTGAAGTTAAATGTGACATGCTTTATCAGTTGTTAGTGGCCGCACTAAAAGTTCTTAGTTTGTGATTTCTCACCCAAGAATGTTAGCCAAGTTCTTACACTATGGTTTCAAACACAAGAATGTCAATTGGGTCTACCATTGTTACTACAAAACATGATTATATTAAAATGGGAGAGTAGAGTATTATGTGATTTAACTTATTCTAAATATAGAAGGATAGGTTGAGAGAATATCTCAACAACACACCAAACAAGGATCTAACAAATCTAACTCTCAAACAACCTTATAAGAATAAGATCACACAACTCACGTAGAGATTGACTCTACTTCTCAATACATTACAAATCATATTAGATAAGTAGGAATTATATATTCCAACACTCTCCCTTAATGACTACTTATCTAAATATTTATGTGGTCATCATCATTGTCATGGATTTAATCTTTCAAACTTTCTTCTTCTTCAACTTGTACCTTCATCTGATTATTTGTGTCCATATAAAAAACAATCCATCTACCAAAATACATGGATCATTAGCCACTGTAACCACCAGTAATCTAGGAATCATTTTTAGTTACATGGTTCATCAATTCTAAACTCTCTCTGAAAAATAGTGATTCATGTAAATGGTTCATTTCGATCTAGTGGAATAGGTGGGTGGTCACCAACATCCGCCTACATCATTCATGCCCCCTTAGGAAGCAATGGTATCCATTGCGTCAAGTTCTCGAGGAATCTTTTGTTGAATCTGACTCTTAGTGAGTTTCTTTGCTTGCTGAAGAAGTTGTCCTACTTAGCTTGTTGAATATTTTCATGAACCTATTGTTGGAGGGGTTTGACCCATTAAACCAATATAGTTGCATGATTTTCCTAAGTGTTGGAGGACTATGTCGGTAAAGATGCAACATGAAGAGTATGAAGGGATTTGTTATGACTTTGCTTGACTGGGCAGTGTGGAGGCACCCTTGTAGGTGAAGTAAGAATATTTTTGTGTGCTTCTACAATATTGTCGATTTGATTTTGCTAGATAGAAAGGTCTTGGGTTGAGGCTGCAGAGATTGCACTTTCCTTTTTTTTTTCTGATCCAGGTGGATATTGGTGCCACCGACCTATTCCCACTAGCTCATATTGAGAATTTTTAGTTCATCACGTTCTTCTGTACTTCTTTGTAATTGTGGGTTTGACATGTTCTTACGATGGCATAATGTGTATTTCTTGAAAATACCTTTCCAACGGGCTATCGCATGCTTGAAACAGAGGTCATATGAAAAATTTACGACCCCAAGAAGTTGAGGTACCAACTTACATATCAGGGCCCACATAAATTTTGGCGTTTCACCTCCTGGGGTTAGGTTTTTTTATGTTTAGGATTTTGGCATTCATGAATAATGTTAAAAGGGCCTCATAAGTCTCATTATAATCATTCTTCTCATATTCCAAGCCAGTTAAATGCATGTTTCAATGGTTGTTGACTTGGTTGGCTGAGTAGGAGCGACGCTCTTGCATAATATTCCTCTACTGACAAAAATAATGAGCTCATGCTCATAGTTCCCTTGTTGTTGTTGTTGAGATTCTCCAAGGTCCCAAAATTTGACCAGGAGTTTTCCATCTGCTCCTCTTCCTGGTTTTTTTTATTGTTGTTGTCCTTCTGCTGCAGGTTCGCCTCCTGGTTNATTTGTCTCTTGTCTCCTTGGATTACCTTTGTATCAACCCTCTCAACTCCATAATTTCCTTGTCCATCCTATCTCGTGGCTGGTTGTTTTGTTGCAACTCTCTCCTGCTCTCCTGACAATTGCTTTGTTGTAGGTCGTTATTGATGATATCCATTGGTTGTTACTCCTCCTTTATATCTTCAATGTTTTTTCTTTCATGAAGTTCTTCTCCATATCTCCTCATGGATGCATATCTCTATCAGTCTTCCTCTGCCTTTGGATGGTTTAAACAATCCTCCAACATCTTCAACTCTATCTCCCACGAGATGAGTATTGCATCTGAATGCTTCTCTTGTCTTTCTCTCCTTTGACCATATCCACGGACCAATTATTTTTCTTCTTTATCTGTAGAACTTTGTTTCTGCAGATCTCCCTGAGCATTCTCTTTTCTCAATTGTGTGTAGACTCTCTCCTTCTTCTCGTCTTGAACAGAACTCAACTTCTGTTCACTCTCCTTCTCTTTGACAGTATCCAATGGTTGTCCTTCTATTGTACCTTCCATCACACAAACTATTAGTTTTAAAAACCTTTGGCCTCTTACCTGGACTCCTTCTGCATTATTTCCTCACAAGTATGAGCCCCCACATATCTCATTCCAAGAGATATTTTGATCCCTCCTATCATCATACTGTAATCCTAGTGATCTTCTTCTTCCTTCAAGAGTTCCTTACCACTCATGAGAAGTATACTCGGACTAGCCTCCTCTCTGACTCCCTTATCTTCCAATGGCAACAACATATGTCTACACCCATTCCTCTCAAGGGTAAAATTATTCTTTCTCCCATCATGTATGACATTTCTGTCATATTTCCATGGCCTCCTCAATAGAGCATGAAAAAAATCCATAGGTATGACATCACATAAAACTTCATCCTTATAAATACCAATATTAAATTCAAATTTGCATTGTTTACTAACCATGATTTGATGTCCTTTTGTCAACCACGACACCCTATATGGATTTGGATGTGCTATCATCTCTAGTTTCATCTTTTCCACCATTTCTATGGACACTAAATTATCAGTTCTCCCAATGTCTATAATCACCTTGCATACCCTCTCCTTTGATTTGCAAGAAATTCTGAATGGACTATTTCTTTGTGTTGGATCTTGCACCTCCTTTTCCAACTTCACAAGGGCTTTCCTCATCATAAGTCATCTTCCCTCTTCAAAAAATTATGTTGTTGTCTCAGTCTCCACAGTCTTTTGTTGAGCCTCAGTAATGTGAGATTCTCTAAAACCAACATTTTTGTTTTCAGGACATTTCCAAGACATGTGTCCTATCTTCCCACAACTATAACACTTAATCTATCCTCCTTTGCCTCTTCCTCTACCTCTTGGAAAGGGTGTTCTTCCTCTAGAATCTCCTCCTCTAGAGCCTCCTTCTCTAAGTTATAAAAACAAGATTGTGGAGGAATTAAATAAAACAAATGGGGAAATAAAACATAGAAGATACACAATACAATAGAGACCGGAATATATGTGGTTCACCCAGTGTGGGCTACATCCACCATAGAAATTTCCAGGTCTTTCTTTTTTATTATCCATCAAATGAAGGGATACAAACTACATGACACCCTCTGTAACTTCATCTTCTTTCTCTCAAAATATCCTCCCTGAGAATACAATATTCACAATGATACATAGCCATAATACACTTCCCTCATAAAAGAGGGTTTCTTTCTAAGGAAAAAAACTATAACATAACTTATATCATCAGATTTCGACCTGATAATGAATGGTCCAGATTTACTATGAAATTACAATACACATTTACAAGGAAAATTTTCCTTCCAAGGCTTCGCCCATGAAACCATGTCGGGGCCCACTTTCCCTGGGACCCCATAGGAGGGGAAATCCCCCCTTACACCTGCCCTCATGGAGGATTGTAAATTATTTCAGGGTGTAAAGTCTTCATGGGGTATAAACACGGCTGAAAACAAAATCCTCTTAATCAGGAAGATAATCACACTCCACAACCAACAATCTCCCACTTGGAGACTGATCTCAACAAATCCATCACTGTTGGACTATGATCCTTCTTGGACCTGGAAAATTTCTCATCTTCACCTTCATTATTGAAGACCAACTAAAACTGAGTAGGAACTTAGTTTCTCTCTGGTTACTCTGTTTGTTAACATGTCTACAAGATTCTAACTAGTGTGTATCTTTTCCAACTTCAAATTTCCATCTTCCAAGATGGATCATATGAAATGGTGCCTGAGATGTATATGTTAGTCTTTGAATGGGTGGCTTAGTTCTTTGCAATATGAATGGTACTCTCACTATCACAATACAACCTGTTATTATCCTGCTTCTTTCCCAATTCCTCCATAAAACTTTGTAACAAAATCATTTCTTTACTAGCCTCTGTAGCAACAACATACTCTTCTTCTGTTGTTGAAACTACAACAAAATTTTGCAGTTTCAAAATCTAACTTACTATTGTTCCACCTATAGTAAAAACATACAGTTTGGTTCTCCTCTTGCTATATTTATCACCTACCATATATGAATCAACATATCCCTATAGAACAGTGTCTAAACCTCCGAAAAATAATGCATGAGTGGAAGTACCTCTCAAATACATGAGAATCCACTTTAATTCCTCCCAATGTTCTTTACATGTCTTGTTCATATACCTACTCACAACTCCCACTACATGTGCAATCTCTGGTCTTGTACAAACCATCGCATACATCAAGCTGCCAACTGTTGATGAATAATGGACTCTTGACATGTATTCTATCTTCTCTTGTGTCTTGGGACACATTTCCTTAGTTAATTTGAAATGGATGGCCAAAGGTGTACTAACTGGATTTGCATTATGCATTATAAACCTGTCCAACACCTTCTCTATATACTCACCCTGAGACAATGTCAATTTGTGATTTTTCTGGTCTCTTGTTATTCTCATACCAAGGATTTTATTTGCAACACCAAAATCCTTCATCGCAAATGAATTATCTAATTTCTTCTTGAGCACATTTATATCCTACATATTAGACCTTGCAATAAGCATGTCATCTGCATACAATAGAAAGATAATATAACTTCCATTTAATATCTTTTTAAAATAAGCGTAGTGATTAGAATGAAATCTACTATAATCTTGCTCTGTCATAAGCCTATCAAACTTCAAATACCCCTACCTTGGAGCTGTATAAAGTTTTTTTTACACCTAATTGTTCAATATGTAAATCTTCTACTGCCACAAGACTTAAAATAGTCCTAATTGAAGCCATTTTAACAATAGGAGAAAATATTTCATCAAAATATATACCTTTCTTTTGTACGAATCCCTTTACAACACGTCTAGATTTGTATCGCTTTTTACCTCCATCTTCTTCCTTCAACATGTATACCCATTTATTCTATAATGCTCTTTTTTTTTGCAAGCAACTGAGCCAAATCTCATGTCTTTTTATTTACCAGGGAATCCATTTCCTCTTTCATTCCTTGCTCCACCTTCTTTTTAGTGTCTACCTGCATTGCCTCTTCAGAACATTCTAGTTCACCAAAATCAGTCAACAATAAATAATACAATGAAGGAGAGTATCATTCAGGGGGTCTACTTAAATTGGTATATCTTCTAACAACACTTGCATGAGTTTGAGGTATTTTTTTCTCCAGTTGTTGTACTTTTTTATTTTTTGTTACCTTTGGAATTTATTTTTCAGTGATCTCATCAAACACTATGTATTATGGGTTTTCTTTTTCCTGTTTCTTTCCCTACAACTGATCTTTGTATTTGACCTTCTCATTGAATATGACATCTTTGCTCCTAATGATTTTGTGATGTTCATAATCCCATAAGCAATAACCAAAATCATTAACACTGTATCCAATAAAGGTACACTTCTTAGATTTTTCCTCAAGCTTTGTTCTATTTTCTTTATCAATATGGACAAATGATTTACAAATTAAAGTATTCAAAAAAGAATATTTTACCTTTTTACCTGTCCATGCCTCATCTGGAATTCTACCATCCAAAGAGCTTAAAGGTCCATTGTTTATTAAGTAAAAAACAATATCTACAACATCTTCCCATAACTGTAAGGGAAAACCGACATGCAATCCCATACTCCTTGCACACTCCATGATTGTCTTGTTCATCCTTTCTGACACACCATTTTCTTCTGGTGTAACTAGAACTATCTTCTCTCTACTAATCCCATGGTTTAAATAGTAATCATCGAACTCCTTGTTGCAATATTCACCTCCATTGTCTGATCGGAGACACTTCAACATTTTTTTTGTCTCATTCCCAACCAAAACTTTCCATTTCTTAAAACTATAAAAAACATCAGATTTTTGTCGAATACAATAAACCAATGTTTTTCTAGTTGCATCATCAATAAAAGTAACATAATAACGATAGACACCAAAAGATAATACCTGACATGGTCCCCATACATAAGTATGCACAAGCTCTAACCTTTCACTCTTCTTTTCTTTTCCAACTCTAAGAAATCTGACTCTCTTTTGTTTTTGATAAACACAATGCTCAAAGAAATACAAATCAATTTGTTTAAGATATGGAAAAAAAAATATTTTGTGAAGTATTTGCATTCCCTTCTCATTCATGTGTCCAAGCCTACAATGCCACAGTGTTGTATCCACTCTTGTAGAAACTAAAGAGATATAAGAGCCAATATTACCAATACATAAATACAATGTACCTACCTTCTCTCCTTTTGCTATCACCAATGATCCTTTGGTGACCTTCCACACCTTATCTATAAATATGGAGATGCAACCTTCACTTTCCAACTGCCCTGTTGAAATTATATTTTTCCTTAGATCCGGAACATGTCTTACTTCTTTCAACAACCATTGGTTTCCATTCCTTTTCTTTATTGTTACCTTTCCCATTCCAACAACTTTTCATGGTGCATCATCACCCAAATTAATCTCTCCAAAATCACCTTGAACATAATATAGAAAATGTTTCATATGGGGTGTGGCATGAAATGAAGCCCCTGAATCTACTACCCAAGACTTGAAAATATTATCTACAGAAAGAATGAAAGTATCTTGGAACACATCGCCTGTTACATTTTCTTCCTAATTTTTCTCCTGTTGTCCATCTCTTTGTTTCTTTAGAGCTCTACAGTCTTTCTTCAGATGTACTTTTATTTCCAAAATTCTAACACTCTATATTTCCAAGTCTAGATTTGGATCTACCCTTCCTATAATTCCCATGGTTCCCTGTGCCCTTTTCTGTATCCTTTTGTTTCCCCCTGTTCTTCATGTTTAACGTATTAACCGACATCTCACCTATGCTTTTTTGTCACATTTTCTCACTAAGGATAACACCAACAATATCATCAAATTTTAGAGTGTTTGAACCAAATACAGAGTTACTTACAACCATGACCAAGCTATTCCATCTTTTTGGCAATGAGCACACGATTAGAAGAGCCCTGACCTCATCATCAAAGCCTTCTTTTACATAACTTAGTTGATTAGTAACTGTATTAAATTCATTTAAATGATCTGCAACAGATCCACTTTATGACATCTTCATATTAAATAATATCTTCATTAGAAATACCTTATTGGACACCGAGGATTTTTCATACAGTTTATCTAATGCATCCATCAGCTCCTTCATTGTGTTTTCTTTGAAATATTGAAAGCCACCGATGCTATCAGGATCAGTCGTATCTCTCCTAGTGCCTTTTTGTCAAGAACCTCCCATTCCTTGTCCTTCATGGGCATCAACTTCTTTTCTATTCCACCCAATGGTAGAAATAGATCCTTGTGATATAAATAATCTTCCATCTGCATCTTCCATAACTAGTAGTTTGGGTTGTTAAATTTATCAACCCTAAACTTTCCATCTTCTGCCATTTCTCCCACTCGAACCAAGAACCCTCTTTTCGTGCGAGTTACTTTTCGCTTTGATACCAGTTGTTATAAAAACAGGATCGTGGAGCAATAAAATAAAACAAATACGGAAATAAAACATAAAATATACATAATACAATAGAGAAAAAAATATATGTGGTTCACCCAGTGTGGGCTACATCCACTAGAGAAATTGTCAGGTCATTCCTTTCTATTATCCAACAAATGAAGGGATACAACCTACAACACACCTACTGTAACTTCCTCTTCTTTTTCTCACAGTATCCTCTCTCAGAATACAATATTCACAATGATACATAGCCATAATACATTTCCCTTATAAAAGAGGGTTACCTTCTAGGGAAAAAACCTTAACATAACTTCTACCATCAGATCTGCGACCTTATAATGAACAGTCTAGATTTACTATGAAATTAAAATATAAATTTACAAGGAAATATTTCCTTTGGGGGCTTCATCCATGAACTCTCATCGGGGAACGTTGTCCCCCGAACCCCTATCGGGGGCCTACTTTCCCCTAGACCCCGTAGAAGGGGAAATCCCCCCATACACTCTCCCACGTGGAGGAGTCTACATTCTTCCAAGGTGTAAAATATTCATGGAGTATAAACATGGTTGAAAACAAAAGCCTCTGAATCAAGAAGACAATCAGGATCCACAACCAATAGTCTAGCTATCTAATTTCCAGAGCTACTAGTTTCTTCCCTTGCCTTCTGGAACTTTTCTCTTGGGGCACCTTCTCCTCTGGTTGGATTCTTTCCCCTATTCTTCTAGATTTGTTTTCTTTCCATTTTTTCTTATGATTTCATGGATACCTGATAAGTATCCTTTACATTCCTCATTGTCACTAGACTGATCTCATATTGGATTTCATGCCTCAACCCATTGATATACCTAGCAATTTTATCTTCATCATTTTCCCTATTTATTTCTCTTATATTTAGCTTATAGAATTCTTTAGTATATTCTTTCACTAACAAACCTTTTTGTCTCAAATTTTGCAATCTTCTAAACAAATTCAACTGATAATATTTGGTTATAAAATCATCCTTGATCTTAGCTACCATTCTATCCCAACTATTAATCTTGGGCTTACCTTTCCTCCTTTTGTCAGCTTGCAACTAGTCCCTGTTAGAATATAAAAGATGGTGTGCTAGTTTTACCATTGATGATACCTTCGTCACCCAACCATAGGCTGAAGCCTCCCTCCGAGCACCTTAACCTTGACTGAGAATTCCTCTAGAAGCAAACCCTAGGCTAGATAGCCAAACAAAGAGTAGTGCATTAATCCCCAAGGATAGCACATCACAAAAAGCTTATCAGATAGTCCAAACCCTAGCCAAGAGATATTCAAGCCAATACTGAGAACTAGCTGTTGTTGCACTTACACCTGCAACCCTCCTCCAAACCTGTGCACCAAACTGCAACTACAGTGCACACCAACTGGGAAACTGCAATTCTGAGATGCTACAAATGAGAACTGGCGCCCTGTATTTATAATAATCCTGCCAGTTTTGTTGGGGCCGACTTCTCCTTCTGGGTATGTGTTTGTTCAGTATATTATTATTATTTCTGGCCGACTTCTTCTCTTGGAGGCTAATAGCCTAATATAAATTATCTTCTTGAGCCGACAAGGCTTCTAGGGTTATTATCCAACTCATTAGGGTTTCTCTTGCTTTTCGGAGTCTTCTATTCTTGTCAAGTTCACACGTGGGGGTA
>JASDQU010373431.1:47142-64605 GCA_032191745.1 Picea mariana | reverse complement strand
GAATGAGTCTGCCCTCGAGGAATGTTTGTCCTGCATCAACCTCCAAAATGGACGATTCTTCAAAACTTATCGCAACTGTGAACTTCGAAAGAATGACTGCCCAGCGAGGCAGACCATTCTATTTGACCACTACTCAGAGTGATTGCCAAGAAGAATGATTGTCTTAGACCACTCCCCATAATGGGAAGTCGATGTCTATGATACATCAGCAATCAGTCTGCATCCCATGTTAACTACAATGGAAAGTCATTGTCTGTTAGAAGTCTCAATCCACTTTCCGAACAGGAAAGCATTTGTCAAATCTGGACTATTTTTCAATTACAAAGATAAATAATATTTTCAATGCTCCCTCCTAACTGGAGAGTTATTTCAATCAAAAAAATAAATGTTTGTGTACCTTCTTCTAGTTTGGAAAGTCTTCCCTTCTAGCTAAGAGAGTTATTTCCACGAGCTCTAGCTTGAGTATGCAAGTTCTTTCATCTTGAATATGGGATTTACCAAAATGTATGCTTATATGCTCATCTGTGGAGATATGTATTGGAGAATCACTTTCTCCTTTCTAGACTTCATCATGGATAGTGTAATGCTTGTACTTCAGTCTAGAACACTTTGAAGGTTTCATGTAGATCTGAATAATAGAGTATATCATAGTTGGAGAACTGGAACATATCCATGTGGTACTTCTTCTGTCATCATGAGATCTGATCTTTTGAGTATTCATCTTGATGTTATAGGAAATATTCACCACGCTTCTATTGTGAACTGGAGGTTCTCTGCCAAGTTGTCTTCTTATTATCTGCATACAGGAGTCTCTTTCTGGTATGCCTCAAAGTCTTGAGATTGCTCTTCATACGCTCTTTATTCAATTTCTCTGGAGAACATTCTTTGCATTCCTATGATGTAGAATTCTGAATCATGGATGTTGCGGATGATATAATGACTTATATAGAGATAGGTCTGGTGTACTGGAACAATCAATCATCATAGTCTTCTCCCTCCATCTGAGAGAATCTCTGGTTTTGGATCTTGTAATGCTTTCATTCATAGGTTTTCCATACACTGTTCTTCAACATGATTTTCAGTTCTTCTGCTTGAGTGCTTTTAGTGAGTTCATATCTAGCTGGAAATCTTGATACAATGGCTGGTTGTTCTGGCTTCTCTTTCTTTCTTGGAATCTTCATGTTCTTCTTCATGTTTTTCATTATCTCTTGGGTCCATGGAGTTTCTTGTAGATTCCATGTTCTAGAGATTCCACTTCTTCCTTTCATCATAGGATCACATATCTGGATGGACAACTAGGAATGCTTTAAGGCTTTTCTTTGAAGAGTTCTGGTTGAGCTGAACACGTATTGTCTTTCTCGTGGCTACTACCATGGATATATACATTTCATCATCTTCAATGGATCATAGGATTAGCTCCCTCCTAATCCTTGCTTCATGTAAGAGTGCATATAATTGACTCCCTCCGTCTGATAGAGTCCATACTTCCATCTGCATCCTTATTGTCTTTTGCAATATATAATTGGCTTTCTTTATCTAACAGAGTCCATGCTTCCATATTAGTTGTCGTCATAAGTCTTTCTCCAATTCCTCTTGATGTCTAACTTCTAAGTCTCTTCAAGATTGATTCTGATTTCGGCTTATCTTGTTATAGCTTTCACATGATATATTTCATCCCTTCATGTGTATTATCTAATGATATTCATTCTTATCTTGTTGTTCTTCCATAGGTATAGTTCTTCTTGGAACACATTATTTTCCAAGATATACAAGATATGTACAAAGACGATGCAAACAAGATATGTACAAGAAATGAGGAGAATGTTGTTACCTTTTAGTAGAAGAAGTCTCTTCCATCCTGCTTAGTCTTCTTTGTCAGTTACTTTTCTTCGGCAATCGATGCTTCGTGTTTCTCCTTCCTTTTCTTTAGCTCGGGACACTGATTTCTGTAGTGACCGTACTTCTCACAGTTGAAGCATTGTATTTCTAAAATGTCTTTTTCTTGATTTGACTTCCTCCTTGAACCAAACTTCCTTTTGTTTCTGAAGTTCTTGAATCTTGTTGTGAAGGCTAGATCATCGTACTTATTTTGGGGTCTCTTTTGCATTGATCCTTGATTCTTCTTGAGCAAAGTAAGTCCAAATTTATTCAAATGTCGAGTACTCCTTCCTTGTGTTCATGCTTGCGGAAAATGCATCCCATGTCTTGGGAAGACCATTCAGTACTATGTTCACCAATTCCTTTTATGAAGTGATCTCTTCAATAGCTTGTAGTTGATCTCTTAGCTGGGAGATCCTTACAAAGTATGATGTTATGATGTCGTCATCATTCGTCTTTATGTCACGAAGCTCATTCTTCGGACTCATAACTTGTCCAATGTTTCTGACTGAGAAGAGATTTGTTAGGGCATCGTACATCTTCTTCGGTGAGTAAAGATGGGAGATGTAGGGTATCAAGTGGTCTTTTATGGAATCCACTATGATACTCATGGCATTGATGTCAACATCTTTGAACTTCTCCATAGCTGCAACGTTCTGCAGTTCCTTCTCTTCTCCTTCTTTAAACTCTGGCTTCACGATCTTTTCTTTCACAATATCCAACACTTTATTCTTAGCAAGGATGAGGTCAATCCTTGTCTTCCATTCTCTAAAGTTAGAGCCTCCATCTAGCTTGTTCTCAAACTTCATAGAGTTCATCATGGCTTGCTTGACTTGGTCAAACCCTAGATTTGACCGAAAATCCAAACTTCACGTCTTGGCCTTCTGAGTGTACCAGGAGATGCGTTGGGCTAGGGCACACTGATCTATCAGGAGAATGGGTCAATATCATCACTTAAGGTGCATCGACAAGAGGTTTAGGGTTTCTGCAACTACTTCTGCTAATAACCCTAGCTACAGTGCTTCTGGAAACTGCTCCTACTAGTAACCCTAGCGGCAGTTCCTCAACGAGCTCAATGTCTAGTGGCTATGTTTCCTTTCATCATTTTAGGCTGACTGAAGGGGTGTGGTCCCATAACCTGTTAGAATATAGAATATGGTGTTCTCATTTTACTATTGACGATACCTTCGTCACCCAACCATAGGCCGAAGCCTCCCTCCGAGCGCCTTAACCTTGACCGAGAATTCCTCTGGAAGCAAACTCTAGGCTAGATAGCCAAACAAAGAGTAGCGCATCAATCCCCAAGGATGGCGCATCACAAAAATATGATCAGATAGTCCAAACCCTAGCCAAGAGATATTCAAGCCAATACTGAGAACTAATTGTTGTTTCACTTGCACCTGCAACCCTCCTCCAAACCTGTGCACCAGACTGTAACTGCAGTGCGCACCAACTGGGAAACTGCAATTCTGAGATGTTGCAAATGAGAACTGGCACCCTGTATTTATAGTAATCCTGCCAGTTTTGCTAGGGTCGACTTCTCCTTCTGGGTACGTGTCTTTTTAGTATATTATTATTATTTCTGGTCGACTTCTTCTCTTGGAAGCTAATAGCCTAATATAAATTATCTTCTTGAGCCGACAAGGATTCTAGGGTTATTAGCCAACTCATTGGGGTTTCTCTTGCTTTTTGGAGTCTTCTATTCTCGTCAAGTTCACACGTGGGGATAAATACCTCCCGCAACTACCATAATATTAACAGTCCCACCATATAGTTGCATGTCCCCTCAATCTAGTCACAACATGATTTACTTTCTTCTAACTATCAATCTCCTGATAATCAAAATATTTGTCCAAGGCATTTATTGAGTCAAGCAATCCTTCTACACCCAAATTACCTTCATACATAGGGACTTCCATCTTCTCTCTGGTTCCTATCTTGACAACAACTCTTGGCAATCGTTCCTATGTCTCTTCTTCTCGATTTTCACTCTTGGCATCACTAAAATCACCAGTCTCTGGTGTTCTCCTTTGTGCTTCTTCCATGGAATCTAACATTACATGAGGTTGTCTCATTTCCTCCTTGATAGTTGTGTTTTTTACATGTCTCTCCCTTCCTACACCAAGATTTACTCTTGGGCGTCTCCTCAACAACATAGATCTAATATGTCTTCTCATAGAGCTTTGTCCTGCTATGATACCTCCTGATTAAAAATTCAAGCCCACTAGTTCGAATGGCAATCTCCCGGTCTAGGATCGTTTCTAACAGGAGCTGAATAAGCTCTCAGGATCACACACACCCCATAATTTCTTTCTCATTACCCACAAGCACTTACTTCATTGGCATGGAATTTCCTTTTCGTGGGGGCCTATTACTCTAATGGACTCATGCTTATGGCCATATGCCAGGACCAAGAACTTAACTGAATGCGCTCACTTCGGCTCTCTGGGGCTTCTAGGCTCCGACCGAATTCGCCACTATGCAACACCTCAAGTTACCTGGAGTGGTTACAAGCCAAATCTGGTCATAAGTGACTTGACCGATGGGTGTAGGTCCTTACCCTACCCTCCCACTCTCATTTTTTCTTTGAATGGGATTGATCGGATGACATATGGGGATCCACCTTCCTGCACGATATACAATGGATAATGACTCTAGGCTTCAAGGATTACTCCACTCTAAATCACAACAACCAAACTTTGTCAGAGTGTTGAGACATTGAATTTCTTGTGTATCCAATGGTCCCACTCTTCTATGATCAACAGATAATAAACATTCCAGGACTCCAGTGCTCTGGGGTTCCATCACTCCAAAAAACTACGGCTAAACTCTAGAAGGAAAAATCTCTGAACTGTTGGAGGCTATGAGATCTAAAACTAACATTTCTCCCTTGATCAACGACTAATATTTGGGGTTTTCATCAGCGCTTCATGGTATTTCTGGCTCCAACACAGGATCTGAACCTTCAATTCCTATCCAAAGTATTTTCAAACCTATTCTCTGGGTTCCACCATGGAACTTGGTACTTAGATATCTCTTCTGAGCTTGGTCACTTCGAGGAGGTGAGCTCTGACACACATTTGTGCTTCCCCCCTGAGTATTGACCCTTAGATTTAATGGTTTTTTCACTCCTTGCACTAAGTTTGTGCAGACTTGCACTGTCTCTCCTGACCTTCCATTCTTGAGAAGATCAAGACCTCTGCACACCTTGCGTGGGATTTGTACAGACCTTGCACTATTTGTTGTGGGCTTTGGACTTTCAAAGATCCATCTGCAAACTCCTTTCACTGGCTCTATGCACACTTTTTTCTATGATTCCAAGAAGAGAAACAATTGAAACTTAGGACAAAATCACAGAATTCATTCATAAAACAACAAACACAGAGATGTAGAAACAAAGTATCTATTTAGTTTCAGAAAATACATCAACAAGTTTTACAATCTCCTCTTAGGATTTTTTAGAGCGTTTCTCTTCTCTTCTCTACACAAAAACTTACTTACATCATAGATTACAATGACTTATACATATTGGCTTCTTGATCCTTCCCTCCAGATCATTCTAGTGGTATCACGTCTAATTAAATGTATTCCTATAGCTGAGCGATATCAATAAATGCACATTTATAAATTTAGATATGAGTCGATGCTCAAATCTCAATAGCCTAAAATCATTTTTGTTAATTATATCTGTAACCTCAATAGTATGTGACTATACACTGTTAGTTGTCATGGCCAGTTGTACAATTGTTTCTTGATTTTCTTGATTTGTTGAAGCTTATTTAGCTCAACTCTTTTCATTAATGAATCACGCTCTCCTCATTCTTCTTTCCATTTTTCATCTTCTCTGCATTATCTTTTTGTTTCTCATTTTGTCATGGTATCAAAGCCCTGGACATAAGCCTCTTCACAGTGTCTAGAGAGCAGCCTGATCATAAGAAGAAGAGTGCAATTGAGTTTTTGAATCCGCAAGAGAAAAGAAGAGCGCAGATCTTTCATTGTCTCACAGACGAGAGCATGGGACGGAAGATTCTTCACAGAGCTTAGAGAGCAGTTTGCAATCCATAGGACGCTCAAAATATCGTTGGAGATAGCAAGCGTGAGGAATCAAAGTTGTAGAAGGGAAAAACATTTAAAGAATTCGTAAAATTCTTTCGCATTTAAAGATTCATGAAATTCATTCTTCAGGAGAAAGTTTTTTGTAGAAGCAACAAAACACAAGCTCAGTAGCTGTAAGATTGGCCCTGCAAACAGATCTGAGCCATTAATCAAGCTCATAAAGGCTGAGGAGCACATAGAAGAGGCAAACCTTTTTTATCCATTAGATCGAGGTGAAAGTAAGAACAATCGTCAGATCAAGAAAAGGTGCGCAGGGTTTAACCGTTGAACTTCGCGTATTCGACGATTAAGTGCAAAAGTTGCAAAGGAGTCAAAATCTTCCAAAGTTATGAAGTCCGAAACAAATCCTTTATGTCGATTCAAGCAAAAGACACGTGTCATATGATCAGTGCTTCGCTGGTTCGTTGTTCGGGAGAAATAGAAAAAGAAGGTAATCAAAGTCCCAAAGGCACAAAGGTGCGAAGTAGATTTGGACCGTTGAAGCCAAAAGGGACACATGTCATGCAATCCCACACTTTGGAGCTAGAGAATTTCGGATGAGAGTTGGAAATGTAAAGTAGGAATTCCCAATTCCTGGGATTCCGAAGTTAATCTTAGTCATCCAATCAAGAGGCCACATGGAGGAAGATCGCATACTTCCGAGACTCGCACTCCGGAGGTCAGCGCGTATTAGCAGTTGAAAACTATTAAACGTCGGAGTTCCGAAGAATATCTTGGTCATTCATTTGTAGAGGCCTACGGATTGTTGGATCTACATCTGTATGGATAATTCGTCGCCTCTGCACTTCGCGAGTATTTTGATTGCGAGCAGTGGAAAATCTCTGAAGCCCGAACTCCGGAAATAATTATGAGTCATAGATCTCGACGGGTAATTGAGACTGTCAATCTCTTCCCTTGTTCAGAGGTCCATGAGTTCGGAGGATTGCGAGGTAAGAAAGGAATATCGTCCGAAGCGCCGAAGGCTTGAAGCCAGGAATTCCTGAAATAACTGAGGACCGTTGATCTCAAATCAATGAGGATCGTTGATCTTTGAAATAAGACCGTTATTCGATCATTCGGAGAAATTGAGACCTTTAGCATCTAAACGCCCGAACCCCGAAGACCTGGAGCGCCTGGTTTCCAGCGCCTGGTCACATGAGAAGATAAACTTCAAAAACAAAAATTGGCTCTCGAGTAAACTCAAAAAGCCTAATTCCTCCATTAGAGGGGCTACAATTGCTAAAAAACAGAGCTTAGAGATCTGACTCCGTATATCTCGCGCTCGGATAGTCAGATCCAGCCAAATCAAAGTTAAAGAAGTGGTCTACCTCGTGATTCTCGACCCAAAGTCACACAACGAATTTCATGAACCTGATTTTACGCTTAAGGTAATTAAAACCTTCCAGACATACATACAATGCTTCTAGCCTTTTGATCTAAAGGGATCTTTAATTACAATAGATTCAAAATTAAATGTCAATTCTTCCTTGGAATCCAAGCCAATTAAATGCACATTGCGTTGGCTGCTGACTCTGCTGGATGAGTAGGAGCGATGCTCCTCCTTCACTTTCTTAAAAATGAGATTAAAGAAGCATTGATCCAAACCTAGTATGAGCTTCCATGAAGTCATATTCGACTTGAACCAGTGGCATAGAAGAAATCTCAATGTCGTGACAAAGAATATCTCAAACAAAAAATAAAGGAGGGGTTTACTCCACAAAGTCCTTGATCTCCCCTAGACCCAACACAAACCAAAATGAAATAGACGAGACAAACTTCCAGCATAATCCCACCTTTCTTTTCCAAAATGATTTCATATCAATTATGAACCTGCTCCACCATCACTATTGGTATGTGGGAAGGAAGTTGAGGGTTGGGAATGTTAATACATTTCTCTTCGATTTGAATGGGCTCTGCCACCCACGTCAGCTTCTGTCTCAATTTGAACTATGGCTACCCTCAGCGCTTGGGCTTTGCCACCTATCTTATCTTGTGTCCAATTTTGGTATTTGAACATGAACAATGTTACTTTGACTATTTTGCACTTTCAACATTCGGAAAAAGTTAGTTGATTAAAATCTCCTACTTTTGTATTTTGTTGCAATCCTCCACTTGATTTGATAAAAAACCAATACCTCACCTTGATTGTTAGTAGTTTTCTTTAATTCCTATTCAAAGCTTAGTTTATATTTTCCTTCCAAACAATCCTCACCCTGCCACCCCTAAACTTAGTTTAAATTTTCCTTCCAAACAACACCCACCCTGACACCCCTAGCAACTTCTCTTTAGCCACAAGCTATAATCAGTTAACTTAGATTTCTATATCTTTTATCAGATACAATATTTTTATCATTTTACATATTTTATTTTTATTTTAATTACCCAGCTCACTTTAATTTCTATACGCTTTATCGCATGCAAAGTTTTTGAAATTTTACGTATGCTATTTTTTTCTTTTTAATGGCGGGACGTGCAGATCGAAACTCATTTCGAAACATGCCATTAGGGAAGGATGGGACAGAATCCTAAATTGTTTCGGTAAAAATAGATTTAAAAATCTGAAGAGTCAAGTGGAAAAGTATAGTTATTTAGAACCAATAACAAAATGCCCAGATGGAAATCTTGCATTTTATTTTCTAAATGATATAGGATGACCCTCTCTGTGTTCCAAATATATAGGGTTTTTTTTTCAAGAATTTCAACGTTATTTATAGGGATAAACTGAGTTTAGTATGGATTAAAGTTTCATGTATTTCATAATCTAATTTTAAAGGTTTTGTTCCATTTTAAACTAACTCAAAATATTCAGAAAATTAATTAAACTTCTAAATCAACCAAAAATTTAAAACTACATCCAAAATATTTCCAGATAAATAACTCGAAAAAAAAATTACTCTCGAATTAACCAACTCCTTATCTATGGATCGTATAAGATTTTAAACTCTGCTTTTAAATAGGAGATGGTACGTCTGGCTCCACTGCAATTTGAACCATACCGTTATGGAGACGGAAGCTGTAAAGCATTGAAAGCCACTCTGGACAAAAGCAAACATATATGGAATGTTCCTCATTAAGTCTGAGATGACAAAGAAATACGGAGAAAAGTCAACAAAGCAAGCACAAGAGTAGACACGGCAAGAAAATATCCTAGGACAGAAGCTTGTCTGTATATTGTTTCATTTTCCATTTATAAAGAATATTAGATAATTGCTTTCTGGTCTTAAAAGCCAGCCAAGAACCAACATGGAAATTCCTAATAAATTCGACTTAAAACTCAAAAATTTCCAAATTCCTAATAAATTCGATTTAAAGATTCAAAAATTTAGTAGGAAGTTTGATTTTTTTGGGGAGTTTTGTTGAAATTTAAATTTTGAATTGATGAAGTTATTTTTAATGTATAAATGGATTCAGCATCTTCTAACATCTAAATTGCAAAGAGATTTTTTAATACTAATATCAAATCATTGCAATTCCATCAATCCAAATTTATTATGGTTAAATTTTACACCTAAAATGTTGGTTTCCCTTTCCGGTTATTTTGAACAACAGGGAAAGATCCAACTCTATGGCATTTTATAGTGTCCAAAGGAATTGGGATATTTCCAACATTTTCTGATTTGGCAATCATTTTCAAGAGCTAGGAAGGCCGTTGGAAGGCCAATCATGTCTCTACACAAGACACACTTTTCTCTACTAAATGTTTTTGTTAATACATCAACAACATTTCAAGGATGATTTTAAGGATGGAAATTTATTTTAAAATGTAGAAACTTTGGCGAATCTTACTTATCCTTCATATGTCAACTATAAATGTTTGGCGATATTTTTGTAAAAATATTCAAATTTCTAAGGATTTTATATAGTTTTTATAAAATTTTGGCGGTTTTTAAGGTAAAATAATTTTATCCTATAGAATTTGGGCGAATCATTTTTAAAATAGCAAATCTTGTTTTTGGAAAAACCATGGAAAATCAGCCCAATAGCGAAATTTAGCCCCTAAAATCATCCATGTTTTCCTCTACTCTTTGTTTTCCCAACTTCACCAAACCTTTCTCCACCATTTCCCTCACAAAGTGGTATTTCACAACAATATGCTTACTCTTGGGATTGTAAGTTGACTTCTTGAGCATTGCAATGGCGCTTTGGCTATCTTATTATATTCCCAACTATCGTCTTTCAGACTATTACTATTGGACAATATCAATAACCAAAATACCTCTTTAGTAGCTTTTGTTGTAGCAGCTTATTAAACCTTTGACCTTGATTAGGAAACAATTGATTGTGTCTTATTCTTTTTTTTGTTACTCCTCCCAACAAAGTAAATAGATATGCACTTGTGTTCTTTTTCTTGTCCACATTTCCAAAGCAATCTACATCAACAAACCCATGTACATAAGAAAAGACATTAATATGACCCCAATAACATAAGGTATAGTCCTTTGTGTCTTACAAATAATTCAATATTCTTACTTGTCCCATTTAATGTGTTATGTTTGATCTTGTGCGTACCATGACATACATAAGAGACCTTGTGGCTCTAGCTTATGCTACCTAACTACATGTATTCATTTTTCTCATGAGACAATTTAAACTCCCACTTTAAAAGGTGTTTATACTTATTTACAAGTCTTTATCCCAAAGAGGTTGAGAATATACTCAACGCTTCTTTTGATTAAGCCATATCTTTCCATTTTTCTATCTTTTAACTTCTTTGCTAACACAAAAATGTAACATACCAAGTTCATTCATATCAAATTCCTTAGAAAACAAGGCTTTGTTTCTCTTACTAATTACATATTGTCATCAATCAACAATATACCATCCACATATAAGACCAAAATTACAAATATATGGCCCACTTCTTTGTAATAAATATTATTGTCAAGAGTGCTTCAAGTGGAATATTCTTGCAACTCCTTCTCCTGAATTTTTTGTAATATTTCCTTGGCTATTAATTCAAACCATACAGTGATTTCTTGAAATTAAACACAAATTTCTCACCTCCTAACATAGATTCTTTTGGATGTTGCATGCATATCTCTACCCTCATGTTTGTTATAGCATCTTTTGACACCTCCATGTCCTAGATGCTTAATTAGCCACCATACTAACATTTCATTGACTGTTCTCACTCTGTAGGATGACTAAACAACCTCCTTGGCAATCCACATGCTCTTCCTACTAAGAAAAGGACCATGTAGATGCCCTTCCTCCTCAAAAAAGTAATGTGTGCCTCGAAATTGGATAAAAAATATCATTCATGAAAATCATGTGCTATTGGGAGGGGTTTATGGGAAAAATACCTCTATAACTTCTTGAAACCCATTCCAAAAAAGATAATTTTCGAAACCCATTCCAAAAAAATTGTTTTTATAACTTCTTGAAACCCATTCCAAAGTACCTCAATGAAATTACAATGGTATAAAAACAAGCCTAACCAGAAGGAAAGGATAAGAACCAATGCAATAGAAAAGATATCATTCTCAGAAGTGGTTAATTCCCTTGAGTTTTGATGACCTTCAACCCTCACGAATTCCTTGCTTTTTGAGGATTTCTGATTTTCATGCACTTGAGGCCCACAATCTTTCAGTGTTCATCATCCTATTTCATGGAGAAGAGTTTAGTTTTGAAGTCATCCCGAGTGACCTATGGATGGATGAGTGTAAATGATAGTTGTGGAATGTGTTGGCAACAAATAAGGTATGAGTATGTATATTTTTATTCACTTTAATTGAAAAGGAATATTTCTCTTCTTATCCTCCGAAAAATTCAATGTTTGTCTTCAATTATTGATCTCCTTCTATATTTGGTTCTGGAGCTAACTCTCATGAATAGTTATTTTGGTTTTTTTTTCATTCTTATTTGTTGGTTTGAGGAAGATTCCTTTTTTCTTGTGCATATGTTTGGAAGCAAATAATTTGAATTCCTAAGTCGAGTATATGATTTGGTCAAATAGTTAGTTAGGGTCGACATACCAAGGCAGTTAGGAAGTTATAAATATTAGGTAAATGCAAACACAAGTGTGTGTTTGTGTGTGTGTGACTATGTAACAAAGGAAAGGTTGGTTGTTATTATACATAATAAACTGCATATTGTTGGTTTTCGCATTACTTTGTGTATGTTTCCATATATGTCTATGTGTGTATATATATAGTGTTGCATCATCTATGATGTTTTGCCTAATGAACTACCTGTAACACTTTCATACTTTTCCCTAGATTACAACATTGGTTATGTTGCTACTAGTTCTAAACTTAGGCATGTAAAATAAAGAACACATATATGTTAGGATTAGAAGACATATGTGAATGGTAGGAGAGAAAAATCAATAACTACATAAAAAATTATGGAAGGAGAATTCAAATGACGTTGGAGGAAGCTCAAACATAGTTCTTCACAAAGATGCACAAAATATTCCTAGAATCCATCCTGGAGGCCTTATTTGAATATCTTAACGAATACTCTAATGTATAAGATAAGTCTGGATGAACATATAATGCAGAAAATAACAAGAAAGGCCAAAAAAATTCAAATAATTGGTTGGAAAGAATCATCTAGGACTACATTGAAGAGAGGATAGATCGACAAATGAAACTATAAAAAACCAATTTTGTATCAACTTGCAAGACGATTTTCTTGGTATCATCCCATCCTTGTTGCATGAATTTCTACTAGATAAAAGAGACAGAGACATTGTCAAGTACTGACATATATTGTACAAATGTACACTAAATTATAACTACGAGAAAAAAAAAGGATGAGTGGGAAGAATTATTAGAAAATAATTTCAAAGACACATGCAAAGCGTGTGATTACTTCCTAAAGGAATGAGAATAGAAAGAATAGATAACATCACCGATTTCGAGTAAGTTGGGATGACGATGTGGGGTTGGATGATTTGTGAGATGCTATAACTCGAGTTCACCGCACTGAAGAAAATAATGTTAGAAGCAAGGAGGAAGATAATTCAAAAAAGAGATGCATTAGAATCAGGAGGGAAGACTGCATGAAAAATGAAGATTCAGAAACCCTCACTCGACATCTATAAATTGGGGCAGGATAACAGGAAAAAAAGGGGAGGAGAGATGCAAAATGAGAGAGATTCTTCAAGTTTGAATCGTAAACATCCCTAGGAGTGGAAAATTGTTGGAGCACATGAGAAGTTTGATTCAAACAGAAATCTACTAGACTTGGAAATAACAACAACCTAAACAATTCTTGGGAGGAATGTAAGTTTGCAGTTGAGAGAGGAAGATAGAGATGCCCATGAAAAAAATGGTATATCAATAGTATTTAACTTGATGAATTGGGACCTGCAATTTGATAATCTCCTACTAGAAACACTAGAACGTGTATTATAATCTTCCTCCACCAAAGGCTTCATATTGATACTCAATATTCGAAGGTATGGTGTAGAGTTGATAGAGATGGTCACATAAGAGACACACTTTGGATTGAAACACAAGAAACTAATCAGAATCACTTGGAAATAATGGAGTAAGCGCCAGTTGTAAGCACCAGTTATAAGCTTTAGTTGTGAGAGTTAGTTGTAGGCGTGTTAAGAGTCAGTTCATAGTTGAGAGTCTAGTTGTCTTTGGTTTGCATGTAACTGACTCGATAGAGTATTTTCCTATATAAGGATGTAATCTGTCTTCATTGAATAATATAGAAGTGAGTGTAGCCTCACCATGTGTTTGTTTCGCATATTTTATCTTGGTATCAAAGCCACGGGGAGAAGGCATGGATAGTGTGAGAAACGTTGGATATGATTCATGAGAAATCTGGCGACCAGTTTATAAGAGTCAAGAGGGCAAGCTTTGCTAAATCCGTGAGCTTGCAAGGAGGGGCGTGAGCAAATCCGTCTGGTTCATTCCTCTATTTACTAAAATTGCATTGAAGAGGTAAAATACAGTTCTGTTTTTCACTCTTGTTTGGAAAGCCACATTTTGCTTGCATGAGTTTGTGCTGAGTATACAAGGAGAAGGATTATCACTTGCATGTGTGGATTTTAAAGGAAAATTGTGAAGTTTGCATATAGTTTGCATGCACTGGCAGAAGTCCAATCCATTCTCAAAAGAATTTGCATGCGCTTTGCATGCTTGGAGTTGAAGGAAGAGCAAATCGTGAGTTTTTAAATGAGTATTATGAGTTCTTAAGAAATTTAATAATTATAAGGTGGATAATTACAAGTGGATATTTTTTAGTTATAAACTCTTTATTAAAGTGGATATGTGTGCATGGCACAATTTCTTATGCATATTTTTAAGTTTCTTATTAAAAAGGTGGATACTTTTTATTAAGAGAAGCGTGAAGTGAAGAGTGTGTTATTCATTTTTTTTTAAGTGAAAAAGTGGATATTTTGGATATTAAGGTGCATGAATGAATTAAAGGTTGATATATGCATGTGAGGTGGTGTTATGATTTAAAGGTGGATGCATGCATGATTTAATCTGAGAACAAAGATAGATTTGGATCAGTGGATCCGAAGGCAGAGCGACGGACTGCTCAGCACGGGAGAAAACTCGACGAAAATTTGCATATCCTTGGTGTTTCACTTGCAGAGAATATCTTGCAGCGATGGAGAATCTGTTGGCAGAGACCTACCTCAATGAAGCCAACAAGTTAGATGGTTGGAATTTCATTAACTGGAAATTCAAGATGCAAATGCTCATGGAAGGCTATGGTGTCTGGAACATTGTGAAGGGAACTGAACTGAAACCTGATGCGATAGCAGCACAGATCCAAGATTGGGAGAAGAACAAAAACAAGGCAAAGGTATTGTTGCGCATGTCTGTTAAAGATAGCATAATTCCACATATTAGAGAAGCTACAACTTCTGTTGCAACATGGACAACGCTTAAAGCATTGTATGAAACTAGCAACACAAATCGCATTTTGTTCCTAAAAACTAAATTGCTAGGCATTAAGATGGATGGAAATGAATCTGTTAGTTATTTTTTGGGTCGTATTAAAGAGGTTAAAGACAAGCTAGTCAATATAGGGGAAACTGTTTCCAACATTGATCTGGTCACTATTACCTTAAATGGTATGCTAGAAGATTATCATATGTTCATAACAGGTCTCGCGGGAAGGGAGAAACCTCCTACGTTTGAAGAACTGACAGGTATTTTGCTGCAAGAGGAAGAGAGGCACGAGAATCTGAAGCCTCCGAGTAAATATTTGGCACTGTGGTCAAATAATAGATCTGGGAGAGGGAGATCAGGAGTAAGAGGCAAAGGAGGCAGTTCATGGAAGAGAGGTGGTTCATGGCAGAGAGGCAGTTCATCGCAGAGAAGACAACCTCCAAATCAAGGTATGCAATATGATAGGAATGAGTCAAAGAGTTGTTTTTATTGTGGTCGACCTGGACATATTGTTAAAGACTATCATAAGAAGAAAAGTGATGAGGCTAGGAATAAACCTAGAACACATTCACGTCATTATGAAGAAAAATCTTCAAATCAAGATCTCAGATTATTTATTGCTAGTGATGATATTGATGAACCCCCAAATTTTGACTCATGGGATCTTAGGCTGTTTGTGTCTAACGCTTCTTTATCTACTGAAACGGATGATTATGATGCCTGGTTTGTGGATTTCGGAGCATCAGTACATATGACTTGTAATAAAAATTGGTATGCTAATTTTAAAGAAACATAGAATGGTGCCAGCATATATCTTGGAGATGACCACGCTCATCAGATCAAGGGATATGGAGACATTCCTGTGACATTGTCAAATGGTACTTTTCATCACATTCGCAATGTGGTGTATGTGCCAGGAGGTCTATGCAAACTTGATGCTACCAGCAAAGCACATCATGCACTGACTTTTGTAGCTATGCCAACAAAGATTCTTTGGCATCAAAGGTATGGACACATCAATCATCCTGATTTATTGTTATTACAGAAAAATAATATGGTTGAAGGACTTCCCATGTTAAAGAATGAGAAAGTTGCTTGTGATGGATGTGCATTAGGAAATATGCATAGAGATGAATTCCCCTCTAATCCTAATAAGAAAAAGAGAGATGTGTTAGATCTTGTGTATACTGATGTTTGTGGGCCTATGCAGACTAGGTCTTTAGGAGGTGCATTTTACTTTCTGTTATTTATTGATGATTGCATGAGATGCACATGGGTTTACTTCCTTAGATGAAAAAGTGATGTTTTCAAGTACTTTAAGGAATTTAGAACCATAGTGGAAAAGCAAACAGGAAAATCCATCAAAATCCTCCGTTTAGATCAAGGGGGAGAGTATAAATCAGGGGACTTCAACAAATATTGCAAAGATAATGTAATAGTACAACAATTTACAGTACCTCACAATCCAGAGCAAAATGGAGTCACTGAAAGGAAAAACAGAACTTTGGTAGAGTGTGCACACAGTATGATGAAAGGTAAGAATCTCTCAAATGCATTTTGGGTTGAAGCCATAAATACTACAATTTATTTAAAGAATAGAAGTCCAACAAGGTGTCTTGGTAATGTTACTCCTTTAGAAGCCTTGAATGGTTCCAAACCTGCAGTTCATAATTTGAAAGATTTGGGTGTAAGGCTTTTGCTCATATTCCAAATGAGAATAGGAGGAAATTGGATGCTAAAGCCATTAAATGTATTTTCATTGGGTACTGTTCTGAATTTAAAGCATATAAATTGTTTGATCCTGCTACTCACAAAGTATTTGCAAGTAGAGATGTACTTTTCCATGAGTAGGAAGGAGGAAATCATGACGACAACAGTAATGAGGAATGGCAGAGACTTCTTGATGAAGGAGTTAAAGAAGAGAAACAACCCACACAACATCATCCATCCCCGCAATGATAGCAGCAGCAGTAGCAGGAAGGACTCAGTGATATGGACAATTCAAGCAGTCACAGTTCACCTAGAGGTGAAGACAAATCTTCACAAAGTGGGGAGGAAGATAATCAGTTGAGAATATCTTCAATACAGATTCGGCTTCCTGAGAGGTATAAAGACTATGCCCTAATGAGTAGCATTTCAAATGTCATAGAACCCATGAGTTTTGATGAAGCTAATGAACATGGTGAATGGCGAAATGCAATGGAGGAAGAATATGAATCTATAATGAAAAACAATACTTGGGAATTGATTGAATTGCCTAAACATAAGAAGCCCATTGGATGAAAATGGATATACAAACCCAAGTTTAAATCAGATGGTAGTATAGATAAGTATAAGGGTAGACTGGTGGTAAAGGGGTATTCACAAACATAAGGTATTGATTATGCTGAAACATTTGCACCAGTAGCTAAATTGAATACTATCATAATGTTAATTGCTTTAGCTACAAAGTATCATTGGAAGTTGCATCAGTTAGATGTTAAATCTGCATTTTTGAATGGTGAATTAAAGGAAGAGGTTTACCTTACTCAACCTGAAGGGTTTGTTGGAAAGGGGAAAGAACACTTAGTGTGTAAGTTAAAGAAAGCATTGTATGGACTAAAACAGGCACCTAGGTCATGGTATG
>JASDQU010373431.1:23636-47042 GCA_032191745.1 Picea mariana | reverse complement strand
TCAAAGTATATCAGAGAAACACTTAAGAGATTTAAAATGGATCAGTGTAAGTCTTCTATTGTTCCCATGCAACAAAATGTGAAACTTTCTTGTGATGATGGTTCGAAGGAGATGAATGGCACTGTGTATAGACATATGGTGGGTAGTCTGAATTATCTCAAAACAACTAGACATGATATTTCATATTCTGTGAGTGTGTTAAGTCGGTTCATGGAAAAACCTCATTAAAGCCATTGGAATGCAGCAAAGGCAGTACTCAGGTATCTAAAAGGTACACTTGACTATGGTATTAAATATACTAATGCATCTGATGTTGAGTTGACAGGTTATTAAGATTCTGATTGGGCTAGCAATCTGGATGATCGAATATCAACCACTAGATATGCGTTCAGCATTGGATCCAGGGTTGTTTCATGGAGCAGTAAAAAGAAGCCTATTGTATCTTTGTCTTCTACTGAAGCAGAATATAAAGACTTGTGTGTAGCAACTTGTGAAGTTGTTTGGTTAAGAAGACTTCTTCAAGATGTTTGAGAAGAACGAAAGGAACCTACGATGATCAGATGTGATAATCAAAGTTCAATCAATATTGTGAAGAATCCGATTTTTCATGCAAGGACAAAGCATGTTGAAGCTCAATATCATTTTGTTAGAGAAAAGTTGCAGTCAAATGAAATAACTCTTGCGTATTGTAATACTAGTGAAAATGTTGTTGATATTTTCAATAAGCCTCTTGGAAAGATTAAGTTTGAGTTGTTTAGGGAGATGTTAGGTGTAGAATTCAATCCATTCTTCATTAAGGGGGAGACTTGGAAATAATGGAGTAAGCGTCAGTTGTAAGCGCCAGTTGTAAGCACCAGTTATAAGCTTTAGTTGCGAGAGTCAGTTGTAGGCATGTTAAGAGTCAGTTCATAGTTGAGAGTCTAGTTGTCTTTGGTTTGCATGTAACCGACTCGGTAGAGTCTTTTCCTATATAAGGATGTAATCCGTCTTCATTGAACAATATAGAAGTGAGTGTAGCCTCACCATGTGTTTGCTTCGCATATTTTATCTGAATCAACCATAAGACATATTCCTCCAAATAAATATGTCATGGAATCCACCCCTTTCCGAATTTACTTATTGATAAAGAATCCAAGTCAACGAACATCGAAAATGAATCAATGAAATCCTTTGGAAGATGGTTTTTTCAATATATAGTGAAGGGTTGTTAAACGAATGACATAATCCCAATAGGATAGAAAATTCAATTAGCATTGGAATATAGATCGAATAAATATCAACAACTTATTGTATCGCTGGAGTTGAATACTCATATTTCGACCGCCCAAACGAAAATTGTATCATCCTCCAAACTGACTCATGTAACAAATAAGAAAACTCAAACTCTCTCAATAGTCCCAATTTATAAACCCCCTATTAAAACCACAATGGTTCTCAATCATATAGCCATCAATGAAGGAGATGAAGATCCCAAGCGACATTGGTTCATTTGCGAGAAATTTTGGGACACGACCAACATCACAGATTAAGATAAGAAAATGGAAAAATATGTGTTGTTATTCGAGCCAAGGTCCTCACCTAGTTCATGAAATTTACACATAATCACAGAAGGTCAAAAATAGAAATAAATCAAAATTTCTTCATGTTTTTCAAGACTCGAGAAATCAACCATTTGGCTAGACAAAAACTCAAAAAAAATTAAGTGAAGTAAGGGAGAAATAGTCTGAGAATATGATAAGGAATTCAAGGACTTAGTCAAATTCTTTATATCATCGAATAGAAGCACCAGGTACAGTGGTACATAATAGGATTTCTACAGAAAATCTAAGCTCTGTTATGGATGTACGATGTTCAAGAATGTGAGGATGCCTTGAAAAAATCATAGTGCATAGAAATGGACGTTGAAGGACCATCGACTTCATCAACGATGGAGAAACAACTAGAAGAAAAACTTGAAATTCTGTAGTAATCTCTACAAAACATGGTCATTTCAAAGAATCAAATTTGGTGCACCATTTTCTCTAGAGAAGGGCACACAAATGACTATTGTAGATTCAATGATACATTAGATCCAACCATCCAACATATTAAAATAGAAACATTATGTGATCTTTTCCAAGCTGTGATAAATCATGCAACCAAAGACTACCTGCACAACTTAAAAAATGCCAGACCAAAATGGTGTCACATTTGTGAATAGAATAATCACTCTATGCTAGAATGTTGGCTAAATGGGAGCTCCAAGATGAACATCCATTCAATATATCACATGCAAGAAGTTGACCAAAATATCAACCAAGGTGGAGGAAATGGTTATAGAGGTTGTGGTCAAAGGGGTTACCTAGAAAGAGGAGGCTATAGAGGTGGACACGGTCAACCATGTTGAGGATGTGGTCAGGGATGATTTTATTTCTTTAATTATTGGAAACCATATACGCTTCGAATTCCCTGTTAAGGATAGAATTGTGTTAAATTTTGCAATAGATTTGGAGTGGGTGATTACCCACTCAAATACTGTCTGATAGTATTGAAAAAAGTTATGAAAGAAAGGAATGTGAACCTCTTGCATACAGTTACTAAGAAATGATTATTAAACTCAAACAATCTCCATGTTGTGACTAGATCATGTGCGGGTCAAGACAATTACCAAAAATCATTTTCTCTACAAATGGCATATCGAAACATGTGTCTCAACCCAGAACAAGAAGAAAATATAATGCGGAACGTGCTTAATTTCTTTAAAAATATCGACCATGAAAAAAAAAAGGAAGCAAAGGAAGGAAACAAAACACTTCAGACATTTCGTTAAATGAATTTCTCTAGCTAGTAAAATAAAAACAGTGGGTTGAGCACTTGATCAAATTACTAAATATCCCGAGGGAGTATAAACAAGATCAAAGACCATATAAGAATCTTCGAGAATTGTCAAAGGATAAACACATGAACGACTACAATCCCCAGGTCAACCTCGAGATCAATGGAAATATGATTAAAAAATTCATAGTTGAGTTTGAATCAAGAGTAAATATCCTTCTCTGGGAGACATGGAAATGTATTGGAAATTCCCCGCTAGCTCCAACGATGAATTTCTTAAAACTAGCATGTCAAAGATTCATCGAGCCAATAAATACACTTAAAAATGTCAAAACATATATAATTGGGTTTCCAATGATGGTCAAATTTGAAGCGATTAATTTGGTTGAAGCAATTCCTACCTATCGTGCATTATTAGGAAGGCCATGGGGTCGGAACATGAAAGATGCTATCTTTGTGGAAAGAGATAGGATCAAATTGAAAGGAAGAGGTAGAAAAATCATGATACCTATGGATCCAAAAGAAGGGATACCATGGGTATAAACATGAGATGAATATCAAGAGACTCACCAACTATATCAGATAATGAATTAATAGAAGGATAATGTTGAACTAAATGCACAAGGAGAAATTTTAGTTTGTTCGTAGATGTCTATGAGAAATAAACTAGACACGGAACTCTATAACTGGAAAATACATAATTATGAATCCTAAGCAAAATAATGTTGATTTATAGAGGAAATACCAATAAGCGATCAAGAGCATGCTTTTTGAGTGCAAGAAATCCCTATCGTGTTCGAAAAAAAGATAAAACATACACCAACACATATGTTAAGTTATTCAAAAAGAAGAAATCCCCTATGGTTCAATGAAGGAAATTCTCCATTTGTCCATGTGTACAAGGTAATCAAAACATTTGGAGAACAGAGAAGAGTACAAAGCCTAGTAGAATCCTTCATTAGTCAAGTTGCTTGTTGGTGGGAAACCCATTTCCCCTAACTTACAAACATGGAAAACTACTAAATTATACTTTGTCAAATAATTCGGTGGGAAAAAGAGATCAGCAAGAGTCGAAATCCCAACCTTTAAACTTGGTTTCAACCTAGTAGCTCACATTCACCAGTGTGAAAATGAATGGGGAAGAGTTGCATGCAAGGATGAAAGAGTTTGAATGCACATGTTTCCCAACATATTGGATGACATACCATACAAATGGTATAAGATCGATGAGGCATGCGGCCATACATTTAATTGGAACGAAATAAAGGGAAATTTTATAATATATTTTGAATTCATCTTGGAAGAGGCATAACTGAGAGAGGCAACGTAATACATAAAGAACTTTCTTGAAAAACCAAACCCTGACGAAGTTCAAAAAAGAGCCAAGCCAAAAGTTGACATAAGGTCGACCTTGACTTGCGAATTCATGTCAATACATGATCAAGATAATATAAGATCCGTCGGATGGACATGGAAAACATAATCTTTCCAAGAAAAAAGCTTTAGATGGAGAAAAAGTCACCCAGGAGTAAACAACTATAATGTACATCTAAAATTACTAACAAAATATTGTGTTAAGGTAATAAATCTTAATAATTATGGTCATTGTCCACATATTTTGGGGGGGGGGGATGGTTATTGAATCCTTTATCGTCGGACCTATCCAAGGCATTAATCATTTCTTAACCGATTATTATTTAGTGAAAATTCATCATGGAAACCCAAGGCTTAAGTAAAGGTATGTAGTTTAAAAGTTGTAACTTTATATGCCTCATTACAATAATATCGATATTTGAATATGTTGGATTTTTCTCAATAGTTATCTCACTGTTTATCCTTATATTCAAGGATTATTGTTTTATTTCCTAAACAAAACCTAAATATACTTCGTAGCTTATGATATGGGAACCATACGAACTCAAATTTTCTTAGCCATGGCCTTTATAAACTATTGTTTTATTATAAGTTTCTAAATGAAACCTATAATACCATCATAACTTTGTGATGTATCCAAGGTGGTTGTGTGCCTAAATATTAGCGTAGTTAAAGGAATGACTACATATTTGTTCATTCCAAAGAAGTTTGGCGTGAGGGATATAGGCTTGGTGGGGTTTTAAAGATGCATTTACCTCCTTTCTGATAGTTCAGAAGTTTGGGTGGACTGGACCAACCATCTAGTTCCACGTCTCCACCTTCACTATATTCAAAATTGTAGTGTAGGTACTGGGTGAAAGGGTCGATACAGTTTTCACAGATTCACCCCGCATCTGTGCCCTATATACCAGATATCGCATATGTATAAGCATATACCTAAATGTCCTGAAATATTTTATCTTTTACCAGAGCATGAATTTTTCATATATCACATTCTAGTATTCTATATATATATGAGTATATATATAAATGTTATGTAATGTTTTTTTTCCCTTTTACTCAAATATGAATTTTGTTATATTACATTTTTGAAAAAAAAAACATAAACTTGACAACCTTGGAATAATCTATACAAAAGGTAGAAAAAAAAATCACTTAAGGTTATGTAATAAATTACTTATGTGTTTGATTATTTCTGTAGTGATCAATGAAAAAAATGGAAAAACATCTAGAAGAACACATAACCAAGTAACCAGGGTTATCTTGATCTTATGACATTTCTATAGAATTAACAATATATTCATTTCCTCTTTCAATGTATAAATCCTTCTAGACATTTTGTGGTTGTAAGGTATTTAGCAACTATACCACAATTACATGGAAAGTTTTTCATAGTTTGAATTTCATGGAATTATATATAGTGTATAAAAATCTCAGTTCTCATGATTTACAATTAAATGCATGATTTCATATTATAATATCTATGAATAATGAATGTAACTAATTTAACTTATGTACTATACATACATTTATATAAATATGATTATATAGCTAACATACAAATCAATAATTCAATATGAGTAGGAATTAATTAAATAAAATACATATTTGTAACAATCAAGCTGGAAAAGGCCCAAAGGGGTTGAATCCAATGGTGGAAAGCAAGGAGTTTTTCACCATTGGGCAAGGTTCAATTCTCATGAGGGCTTTACCTAGAGCCATGGGGACACCTTGAGGTAGTGGTCGAACGTGTGGTTGCACCCAGAGATNGGTGTGGCTCAGGCCGGGTGCGATCCCCGGGTGATTTTGACGGCTTAGATGCCCCTGAGTCGCGGTTTCTCAAGCCACAGGTTAATCGCAGGTCCTGCACAAATTAACAAACAAAAAAAAAACAATCAAGCTGGAAAACAAATGGAACAACCATGTTCCACCCAACCATAGATGTAGAAAAACCAAGGTTTTATGTTCTGATCACCTCCTAGCCTGACTATGACTCCATAAGGGAAAACTAAGCTCCACTCCTTAGCCAAAAGAACCTCTAAACAACTCATAAAGTCATTTTCCTAACACAGAAGTGTTCACACACCCAAATGCCCTTTTACACAACATACTAAGCATAGTCCTTCCTCCCACATATGTTGTATATATCCTATTTTTCTTTGCCTAGGACTTTTCTTCAATCCATTTCTCTCCTTGTAAATTTGCAGCTTTACAAATCCCTGATTTTTAGGGGCTTCCAATGACAGTCATCTATTTTTAACCTGGTTGTTCCACTTCTTTTCCTACATTAATATATTAAAAATTTATGTCTTATACATCTTTCCATAAAAGAGGACAATTAGAAGGTCAAACTCTTACTCAATAGTCACAAATATAGTAATTAAATGTCTTAATAATATCAAGTATGAATTTCCATAAATTGAAATTTCTTTAAGAAAAATAAAAATTAAATATCTTAATTCTTGAGGGTATTACAAACTATGTGAAGAAAATATTCATAATATCCCAGGATGATAAGGAGGAATTATAAAAAAAAATAATTTTCTACCAAGCTAAAATGATATTATTGAAGGAAAAAAACAATTGGATTCTCCTTATTTATAGATATGAGAGAAAGAGGGTGTGAGGATTATGAATATGACATAAATGATAATAGTGAATAAGTATTAGAACCCTAACATAGTCCCCCTCTTGAGGGTATTACATCCTCTCCCCCTTAAATATAACATTGTCCTCAGTGTTAGTCTTTCTTTCAACTCATCGCTTGGAACAGAGTTGGATATGATTTCATCATTTCATATTCCAACTTCTAAGTATCCTCCTTAGGGGTAAAGTGCTTCCATTTCACCTTTACCTGGGTGATGGATCTATTCCGAAGTTTTTTTTATTTCCTTTCTAGAATGCATAGAGGTTCCACTTGGAACTCACCTTTTGGTTCCACCTGCACCATGTTCCAGTCAATGATGTGAGTAGGATCATGAATATATATTTTTAATAATGAAACATGAAATACATTATGAATTTTTTAATTAGCAGGGAGCACTACTTGGTATGCCACTGGTCCAATTCAAGTTAGAACTTTGAATGGACCACAAAACCTTAGTTCCAACTTGGAACAGTTCCCTAGCTTTAATGAAATCCTTATCTCTTTGAACTTAAGGTATACATGTTCTCCAATGTTAAATTCTTGATATCATGTCTTTTGATCTACATAGATTTTTTGTCAATTTTGGAAAACCTTTAAATTTTGTTGCACCTTTTTGAACATTCGTTCCATTTCTTGGAGAATTTATGGTCCAACCATGATTCTGTCAACTGGATTATCCCAACTCATCAGAGTTATACATTTTCTTTCATATAAACTTCGAAGGGACTCATTCTTTCCGACACTTGAGAATCGTTATTTTATGTAAATTTGAATAAGTGTAGGTGTTCTTCCCACTTATTTGGTTTCATTCTTACATACATCTGCAACATGTCTTCGATTATCTGATTTTTACATTTTGTTTATCCATCCTTTTTTGGATGATAACTTGCACTGAAATTTAAATTAGTTTCCAGACCTACAAAAAATTATTTCCAAAAATATGAGGTAAATTTATCATCACTATCTAAAATCACCATTTTAGGAACGCCATGCAGATATCTCTTTCATAAAAATTTCAATGATATTAATTGCTTTGTAGGTAGATTTCATAGGTATGAAGTGTGCATACTTACTCAATTTATCAATTACTAGCATGATTGAATCATTTTGTCTTTGAGTCTTAGGAAAACATGTAATGAAGTCCATTGAAATAATTTCTCATTTCTATTCTCATATAGGTAGAGGTTGTAACAAACCAATTGGATGTTGATGTTCATATTTTACCTCTTAACAATCTTATCATTTAGATAAATATCAACTTGTCTTAGATTTCATAGTAGGCGAGTAAAATTGTTTTCTTAAGGATGTCATGATTTTTTGATATCTTAGATGACCAGAATAAGGATTTTTATGCAACTCGTTCAGGATTACTAACTTCAAATCAATAGAATTTGGTACATAAGTTTCGTTTTTGAACTCTAAAAGTCTATTTTTGTCAATACTAAAATCTGTACGATTTAAGTTTCCTTCATGTTTCTGCAACTGATCTGTTGTTTTGATGTATCCTATGTCATTTTACTTGCATATTTAATTATGTCTTTAACATCACTTTATGTTTTGTTGATAATGACTTCATATAATTCATTAGTTCTTCGACTTTGTGCATTTGTGAATTTATTTTCCTTTCCTTTGATCTGTCATACTTCGAAATCGAACTCTCTTAGAAAGGATAACCACCTTGATTTTCATGCATTGAGATCATGCTGACTAAACATATGTTTCACACCGTTGTTATATGTTAATAATAGAAATTTGCTTCCCATTAAATAACTCCACCACATTTTTAATGCATGAATAACAAATGTGAATTCTAGATAGTGAGTTACATAGTTTCTTTTATGTTATTTTAATTTGTGATATTCATAACAAATTATGTGTCTGTCTTGTGACAATAGTCCACCTAATCGTTCTTTAATTGTGTCTACACAAACTGTAAAATATTTATAAGGGTCAATCACTTTAAGTATTGGTGTTGAAGTTAGTAACCCTTTTAATGTATCAAAACTATCCTCACACTTTTGAGACCAAATAAATTTTGTTCCCTTTTTCTGTAGTGATGTGATAGGGTAGCCAATTTTGGAAAATCCTTCGATCAACCTCCAGTAATAATCGATAATCCCCATGAATGATCGTATGTCCGCTATGTTATTTGGTACTGACTATTCCATGATATATTTCATCTTTTCTGTGTCTACGGAAATACCATCTTCAGATATCACATGTCCTAAATATTCAGTTGTCTCATATTTCATAGTAACCTAATAAAATTGTTATCTCAAGGATGTCATCATTTTTTGATATCTTATATGACCAGAATAAGGCTTTTTATGCAACTCATTCAGGATTATTAACTTCAAATCAACATAATTTGGTACATAAGTATAGTTTTTGAACTTTAAAAGTCCATTTTTGTCAATACTAAAATATGGACTATTTAAGTTTCCTTTATTTTTCTGAAACATATCTGGTTTTTTTATGTATTCTGTATCATTTCCACTTATAGATTTAATTTTTTCCTCAATATCACTTTTTTTTTTGCTGATAATGACTTCATATAATTCATTGTTTCTTCGACTTAGTGCATCTGAGACTTTATTTTCCTTTCCTTTGATGTGTCCTACTTTGAAATCAAACTCTCTTAGAAAGGCTAACCACCTTTCCTACCATGCATTGAGATCTCGTTGACTAAATAGATGTTTCACACCACTATAGAAAATTTTCACACCACTAAATAGATCCCTTTAATAATATAAATTTTCTTCCCATTAAATAATGTTGCCACATTTTTAAAACATGAATTATAGCTGCTAATTCCATATCGTGAGTTATGTAGTTTCTTTCATGTAGTTTTAATTTACGAGATTCGTAACAAATTACATGTTTGTCTTGTGACAATACTCCACCTTATCCTTCTTTACTTGTCTCTACAAAAACTGTAAAATATTTATAAGGGTCAACCACTTTAAGGATTGGCGTTGTATTTAGTAACCCTTTTAATTTACCAAAATTGTCCTCGAACTTTTGAGACCAAATAATTTTTTTCCCTTTTTCTGCAGTGATGTAATAGGTTAGCCAATTTTGGAAAATACTTCAATAAACCTCTGGTAATAATCGATAATCCCCATGGATGATCGTATGTCCTCTACGTTATTAGGTATCGACCATTCCATGATAGCTTTAATCTTTCTGGGGTCTACGACAATACCATCTTTTGATATCACATGTCCCAAATAATGTATATTTCTTTGATAGAAGTCACATTTATCAAACTTAGCATATAATTTATGCTCTCTTAGAATCTGTAATACTATTTTGAAATGTTGTTGGTGTTCTTATTCAGAATTTGAATACATTAGAATATCATCGATATAGATCAATATGAATTTATCCAAATACTGACTAAATATATTTTTCATTAAACAAATAAAAGTTGTTGGTGCGTTAGTAAGTTCAAACGAGATTATTATAAATTTGTAATGTCCATAACATGTCCTAAAAGTTTTTTTATTTGCGTCTTTATCTTTTATTTTTATTTTATCATAACCAAATCTTAGATCCAGTTTAGAGAATATTTTCACTCCTCCAACCTGATCAAACAAATCATTAATCCTGGGTAGAGGGTACTTGTTTTTAATCGTCATTTTATTCAATTGACTATAGTCAATACATAATATTAGTGTTCCATTTTTCTTTTTCACAAATAATATTGATGATCCCCATGGTGAAACACTTGGCCTGATGTATCCTTTATTTAACAGTTCCTATAATTAACTCACAGAAACTTATCTTGTAAAGTTCTTTTGACACCGGTGCAAATATAGGTAGTAAATCAATAAAGAAATATGTTTCTCTTATTTGAGGTAATTATGGTATTTCTTCTATGAATACATCCTCAAATCCTTGAAGAACCACAAATTCTTCTAAACTTGGTTTTCTTTCTCTCTCTAGAATATTTTTTACTTGGATAGCATATATTTTGTAGCATTTACTTATGCACATTTTAAATTTCATTGTTGATATTTGTCTAACAAAAACTAGTTTACTAATTTCTCGCACTGTTCTTGATTGTTCTTGATATTCCATTTTCATCATTGTATACAAATGATTTTTCATAACAATTCAGTACAACTTTATGCTTTTCTAACTAGTCCATTCTAGTAAGTATGTCATATGATCCTAAAGGTAATATATTCAAGTTTATTTTTGTATCCTGACCACTTATATTCAGCTCACAGTCATGAATGAGCTATGTTAACTTTCTTTTTATGCATGCTGCTAATTGTACTAACTAGGATTTAGTATGATTTACTTTCTTCACCTTCTTTGAATCTACCAAATTTGGGGTAAAACAACTTAAACTAGCTTCTGGGTCAATTAAAATAGATACTTTGTTGTTATGAATTTTACCTTCAATCTCCACAATAGTTAATTTATGATCTATTTGTCTATCATCCAAAGTTGCGTTGATTCTATGAATATTTTTTCCAATATCTTCAACTATCAAAGCTTCTTATATGCTCTCAATAGTTTCGTTTGTAGCATTCCTATAGGGATAGTCCCTCAACAAATGTGGTTCTCCACATCCCCAACATTTCAATGGTTCTCTAGGATTATCATTTGTTTTCTTGACTCCCAAGTTAACCAACTTGCTTCCCTGTACTTTTGGCATGTTTTTGTGGGAGGTATTTTCTTGATGTCCCATGGACATGTTCCAAAATGGTGAAGGTTTGAAACCATTTTCCCTTTGATTTATCTTCTCTTGGTTCTTTTCTCTCCATGCTTTTGGATTTTCATATCGTTGTTTGTATTGATCATAGTATATTCTTGATTTTCACAGTACTTCATTTAAAGTTTTTGGGTTATCAAACTACATTTTGTCTTGTATAACTCAGGTAAGCAACTTAGAAACATTTAAACGTTCACCTTTTCATATTTTATATAAGGTACAAATCTCAATAGTTTCATAAATTTAGTAATTAGGTCCTCCATAGACATTTTTCCTAACATCAGCTCATAGAACTCTTTAGTTTTTCTCTCATAATAACTTCGAGATAAGTATTTTTTCTTAAAGTATTTCTTAAAATCTACCCATTCCATTTTCTTTTCCTTTAATCCCTTGGCTAGTTTTAAGTCCTGGCTCCATATACTGGCTTTACCCTTCAGATTGTAAATAGCCATCCTTACTTTCATATTACTAGAGTAACTGTAAATTTGGAAGTATTTCTTTATGTCAAGTAACCAATCTTCTACCTCTTCACCAGTTCCGGACTCACCATCAAATGTTGAAAGTTTGATTTTCTTGGACTCTCCATCTAAATGGTCCATCTGTTTTATTTTCCTTATTTTAGATGCTTTGTTTTCCGTCATATGTGTGTCGTTTGAAGAGTTGTTTTATTTTTTTCTTACATGGCTAGAATCCTCTGAGGAGTTTTTACAACTTCCTCATCCGCTTCATTCGTCTTTGGGTTCCTTTTTTATCTATGTTTTGTAAAAACATCTCATTTATTTTGTGTTGATATTCTAGTACTTTCTTTAGTTTTTTGTTATCAGCTTTGAATATATGTAATTCAATGATAAGGTTCCTCATCATTTTCAACACCTAGGTTGTTGAACTACCTTCGCTATGATGTTCTAGGTTTCTAGGAGGTTCTTGATTATTAATACCTTCAAGTCTTCTTTCTTCTCCATTCTGCATTAACATAGTTACAAAAGTTTTTGACACAATATGTTTGTAAAAACTGAAAAAAAATTGCTAATTAGATTTTTTCATTTAACATAATAATTTTCTAGCGTTGCCCTTAGGCCTAAGTGTTGTAACCTACAACACTCATACCATATGTAATGTACCTATAAAATTACTAAAAAAAAAAAAAAAAAATCGTTAAGGTAATAAATATTAATAATTATGGTCATTGTCCAAAGCTTTTTTCTTACATGGTTCTTGAATCCTTTATCATCACACGTGTACAAGGAATTAATCATTTCTTAATTGATTATTATATAGCGAAAACTCGTCATATAAACCCGAGGCTTCAAGAAAAGGTATGTATTTTAAAAGTTGTAAATTTATATACCTCATTACAATAATATAGATATTTGATTATGTTCAATTCTTATAAATAGTTGTCCCATTGTTTATCCTTATATTCAAGGATTATTCTTTTCTTTCATAAATAAGACATAAATATACTTCATAAGTTATGATATGGGAACCATACAAATTCAAATTTTCTTAGACATGGCCTTTATAAACTATTTTTTTATTGTAATTTTTGAAATGAAACCTATAATACCATCGTAACTTTGTAATGTATCCAAGGAGGTTGTGACTCCTAAATCTTAGCGTAGTTAAAGGAATGACTATAAATGTTTTCGTTCCAAAGAAGTTCGACGTGAGGGATATAGGGTTGGAGGGGTTTCAAAGGCGCATTTACCTCCTTTCAAATAGTCCATAGGTTTTTGGTGGACTGGACCAACAAACCAGTTCCACATCTCCACCTTCACATGTCACGGAGTACAACCATATTCAAAATTGCAGTGTAGGTACAAGACGAAGGGCTCGATATAGTTCTCGTTTCTAGAACAAAACGCAACAGTTCCCTCTGTCGTTCATCATACTTCTCTGTCTCTTTGTTCTATTCTAGACTTCGACTTTTCTAGCTTCCAGGGATGACTGGTAACACAAATTCCAGGGAAAAATAAATCTCTCTTCTTGTAAAGAAAAGTTTTGTTGCTACTATTACTTGAATCTCCAGGTAATTATACCCAATCTTATTCTGCAAAGTTCTATATGGCTGTTTTTTGTTTGCTTTCCAGAATGTGTTCTGTATAAAATAAGGGTTGTTTTTTCTATGATATCTTTTCTATGATACTTGTGTTTACTTTAATTTCATCATTCAGATTTTAGTGTCACTTGACCCGTTTTTTTCAATCTTGGATCTTCTAGGTTCAGGAGTTTTTAACAAAAGATAATCCATATATTGTTATTGACTCAATTTTTGTATATAATAAGTTTTTGGGGTACGTTTTAATTATGGGTATCTTATGTTTGCCGAAGAACCCATCAGCAGGGATGATTTTAAGGATGGAAATTTATTTTAAAATGTAGAAACTTTGGCGAATCTTACTAATCCTTCATATGAAAACTATAAATGATTGATGATATTTTTTTAACTCCATGTTGGATCATTCTTTCGAAGTTCACAGTTGTGAGTAGTTTTGAAGAATGGTCCATTTTGGAGGTTGGTGTAGGACAGTCATTTCCTTTGGAAATGATTTAGATAGTCATTCCCTAGGGCAGATTCATTCTCTCTAGGTTGCACTTTGTTTAGTGCTGGAGGAATGGCACAGATAGGAGAATGGTCCAGGTTCAGCAATCAGGGATAGGCATTCCCTAGGGAAGATTCATTCTCTCTAGGTTGCACATTGTTTAGTGCCGGAGGAATGGCCCGGACAGGTAAATGGTCGAGGCTCAGAAATCATGACAATTATTCTTCCTTGCTTGAGAAGAATAGTCTAGATAGCCCATCATTGATGTTTTACCTTTTGAGGGCAAGTAATCTTCCAGATCTCACAGATGTGAGTGGAAGAATGGCCCAGATAATTATTTTTATATCATAACAATGTTTTCTGTGTAGGTTGATGATATGATTGTTATGGAGACTGCATGTCTCCGAGCAGTAGATGTATACTACTATGGTGGATGTGTTCCACTCATTGTGACTATAGGTCATTGATCAAGTATTTGTGTGCTACTTGGTGTGGCAGTGTACCACTCGATTATAGTTGTGTACTACTATGGATAGACAAAGTTGTGTTCTATTGAATGACATTGTTCTCAATTCCTTGAATAATATCAGTAGTGTTGGAAATGATTATCATCTAGATGGATGATCAATGGACAGAAATTTTCCAGACGAAAAATTGTTTAGGATATTTATTCTTCTAGGACATATGTCTGGATTAGAAGAATAGCTCTTACATCACTCTGTGGAGTGAGTGAATTATCCAGCATTATGTTTGATTACTTAGATGGAGTTGGTTTCGAGAGATGATGCAGCTGATGACACTGATAGTGATGATGGGGCTCATGATCTAGTCATGAGATAGTCTATACGACTATGTTGATGCTACCGGGTGAATGGCATGTTTGTGCTCAAGACCATTACCTTCAAATACATCCCTATCTAGGAGGGAGTGTTGATATTATGGTAGTTGTTGGAGGTATTTACCTCCACATGTAACCCTAACGAGAATAGAATATTTCGGGAAGAAAGAAGAAACCCTCATTAGTTGGCTAATAACCCTAGAAGACTAGTCGACTCAAGAAGATAATTTGTATTAGTTTATTAGCCTCCAAGAGAAGAAGTCGGCTAAAGGAAATATCATATACTAAGTAAATAGGCACCCAAAATGAGAAGTTGGCCCAGGGATTTTTCCAGTTTTAGTATAAATACAAGAGGTTAGTCTTCATTCTGGTAGGCATTCTCAAAACTGTAGAAGAAGCACTTGTGCACACTACAGTTGGCCAGTTTTTGCGCAAGTCTGGAGGAGAGTTGCCATTGCAGCTGCTGCAACTAGCATATTTCGGTTTTGTCTTGGACTATCTCTTAGTTATGGTTTGGACTCTCTGATCAGCTCTTGTTTGGTGCGCTATCCTTGGAGAGAGAGTTGTGCTATCTTGTTTGGCTATCAGCCTAGAGTTTTCTTCCAGAATGATTTTCTGTCAAGGATAAGGTGCTAGGGGGTCTCTTCAACCTATGGTTGGGTGACAATAGTGATATTGTCTATGGTTAAACAAGCACATCCATCATATTCTAACACATGATCTCCCCTAAAGCCAACACAATCCAAAATGAAATAGTCATGATTGAGCAGCCTCCTATATGTTTGATGATAATTGTTTCTTGATAAAGAACTAATACTTCACCTTAATTGTTGGTAGCTTCCCCTAATTCCTATTCAAAGATTAAGCTTAGTTTAGATATTCCTTTAAGACAATCCGCACCCTGCCACTCCTAGCAACTTTTCTTTGTGTTAGCCATCAAGCTAGATCTATATCTTTTTATCAGATACAATGTTTTTATAATTTTACATATTTTAATTATTTTTTAATCACCTAGTTCCCTTTCATTTCTATATGTTTTATCACATGCAAATTTTTCGAAAAATTTACATATTGTATTTATTTTTTAATGGTCGGACGTGTAGATAAAAACTCATTTTGAGACATGCCATTAGGGAAGGATGAGACATAATCCTAAATTGTTTGAGGTAAAAATAGATTTAAAAATCAAGAGTCAAGTGAAAGAGTATAGTTATTTAGAACCAATAACTAGATGTCGAGATGGAAATCTTACATGAATGAATTTAATTTCCTAAATGAATTAGGATGACCTTTGTAAATGGATTAGTATGACCCTTGTCATGTTCCAAAGAACGGTGTGACACGCAGACTATCTATAGGGGCGACCAATATACAGCGTGATGCTCAACATTTAATGCTTTGGCAGGCGATATATACACCGTTGGATATATCCCTACATATATACCAAGGTAATTCGATGATGTTTATACCGCCTACTGCAACATTCAAAGTTGCATAGCATGATGTATATTGGTCGCCATCCACAGGGGCATTTGTCGATTGTAGTTCAGGTATAAATGCATGTGCGTAGTAAATACAGACAGACTTATGTCGATATGTCGTCCATGTTAATATTATTATTTTCACAACTCTCTTTAACTCCTAATTGGCCATAGTACAATATTGTTGGTTGAATATGTATTTTCTTGACCTCCTCAAAACCAGCCATTAATCAACTTGGAAATTCCTAATAAATTCTACTTCAGAGTTAAAATCGTAAGGAAAGAAAGTTAAATGTTTTATGAATTTGTTTTTTTGTTTTATTAAAATTGCAATTTTGAACTAATGAATTTGTTTTTTACTGCATAAATGGGCTCAATACCCTTCAATAGTTATATTACAATATGATTGTGTAATGTTGACACTCGGTCCTTGCAATTCCATCAATCCAAATTTATTCTCACTCGATTTCACACCAAAAACCAAAAACAGTAGTTTCCCTTCTTGTTATTTTGAACAACAAGAAAAAGGGCAATTCTTTGCATATTTCGACTAGGGCATTCTATAATGTTAAAAGGAATTGGGATATTTTCAACAATCTCTCATTTTCCAATCACTTTTAATAAGAGAAGGCTAATCATGACAAATTTCTCTCTACTAAATGTTTTCATTAATTCATAAGTTGCATTTTCCTTTTCTCTTTGCTTTCTCATCTTAGCCAAAAATTTCTCCTCCATTTCCATCACTAAGTAGTATTGCACATCAATATGCTTACTCTTAGCATTGTAAGTTGACTTCTTGCCCATTGCAATGGCACTTTGGCTATCCTATTATATTCCAAACTACCCTATTGAAGACTAATACTACTGGAAGGCCAATCATGACAAATTTCTCTCTACTAAATGCTTTCATTAATTCATAAGTTGCATTTTCTTTTTTTCTTTGCTTTCTCGTCTTCACCAAAAATTGCTCCTCCATTTCCATCACTAAGTAGTATTGCACATCAATATGCTTATTCTTAGCATTGTAAGTGACTTCTTGACCATTGCAATGACACTTTGACTATCATATTCTATTCCAAACTACCTTATTTAAGACTAATAATACTCGATAATATCAATAACCAAACTACTTATTTAGCAATTTATTTTGCCTTTGAATTTGATTAGGACACAATTGATTATCTACCTCATTGATCCTCCCAGCATTATAAACAAATATACACTTCTTGACTTTCTCTTGTCCGCATCTACAAAATCAATTTACATCAACAAACTAATGTATATAAGAAAAATGCATTAACTTAATCCAATAACATAAGGTATAGTCCTTCCGTCTTACAAATAATTCAATTTCATTAAAAAAACATGAATGTGATACCAATCACCTAAGTTATAGTCCTTTGTGCCTTGCAAATAATTTCATGTTCTTACTAGTTCCATTTAATGTGCTTGAATGTTCATAAAAAAAACATGAATGTGATCCCAATAACCTAATGTATAGTCCTTTCTGCCTTGCAAATAATTCCATGTTCTTACTAGTTCCATTTAATGTGCTATGTTTGGTATTGTGCATAGTATGACATATATAAGAGACCATGTGGCTCTAGCTTATGCTACCTAACTATGTATTCATTTTAATACTTATTTACAAGTCTCTATCCCAAAGCAGTCAAGAATATACTCAACATACTTCTCTTTTTGGGAGCATTCCTATGTCTTTTTCCACCCGTAGCAACTTGACTGTGTTAACCATCAAGCTATAATCAGTTAACTTAGATTTCTATATCTTTTATCAAATGCAATGTTTTTATAATTTTACATATTTAATTATTTTTTAATTATCAAATTCACTTTAATTTCTATACATTTCATGCAAAATTTTTGAAATTTTACGTATGCTTTTTATTTTTTAATGGCTGGACGTGCGGATCGAAACTCATTTTGAAACATGCCATTAATGGGAAGGATGGGACAGAATCCTAAATTGTTTGGGTAAAAATAAATTTAAAAAAAACTGAAGAGTCAATGGAAAAGTATAGTTATTTAGAACCAATAACTAAATGCCTAGATGGAAATCTTACATACAAGCATTTTATTTTCTAAATGAAATAGGATGACCCTTGTTGTGTTCCAAAAATAAATCGATTAGGATGACCCTTCCGTGTTCCAAAGAACGGTGTCACGGACAGAAAACACGGTGTGACGCGCAGACTATCCGGAGGGGCATTTGCCGATTGCAGTTCAGGCAGACTTATGGCGCTATGCAGCATCGTCCATGTTAATTTTATTATTGTCGCAGCTCTCATTAACTCCTAATAGGACAAAGTATAGTATCTTTGGTCGAATATATATATTCTCGAGACAGATGCTTTAATCGCAATGCGACAAACCTTGCAATCTTGAAATCATTACTACGACAGCCCTTGTAATCTGTGCGACGTCAATCATTATGATTCCGAAGTTATAATCATGCTTTCATAATCGTGCTTTGATTCCAATCAGACCCCCTTCTAATATGTGCCTTTATTTGTTAAACTCTCTAGATTGGCGTATGATAAAGTTACTCACAAGGAAACGGGTTTCTGGTCACCTTTGTTTTTGGGAGCCCAGAAAATTACCGGATCGAATTTTGAAGAGTTACCACTGCCCAGAAATTAATTGCCATCCTCTTCACGGCCTTATCCATGATCAAAGAATTATCACCTTCACACAGTTCACTGATCAAATATCACAGAGTAATTTGTTTTGTTGTAGTATGCTATTTAGATTTAGTATAAAAGTATTTAGTTGATTTATTGTTGTAAGGAATGATTTAGTGAAGTTATTTTGTTGTTGTAATATGAGTTTTTAGTCTGTTGTTATAATTCTCTTGTTTATGCTATTACTCTGTTTTCTTGTAATAGTCTTTTACCTTTGTGTATGATGTCGGAGTGGTTCACTTAAGTTTTATTGTAATAACTCTTTATTGTTTGTTGAAACACCTATTGAAATAGTCGCTAAAACACCTATCTATAGCTATAGGGGATTCATAAACTCACATTTCTCCTCTTGGTGTTCTCAATTTCAAATATCATTCTCTATTGGATAGCCATTCTTTGTGTCAAATTTCATGCTTCCTTTGCTTATATTTTTTCATTTTAGTCCTTTTTGTTTTTCATTACTTTTTGTACTATTTCTTTGCTTTCATACTTGTGGGTTCACTAACCTACTATCCATTTTTTTGTGTTTCTTTCCTGGCCTATAAAGGAAATGAAAGGGATCTCTTTTTCCTCACTCTAGTGGTCTATCATGTTTTACGGTTGCTGTCATCATTCCATTTCCCCCCAGCGAGGGGCAGTTCACGAGTCTCATACATATTGAATGTCATTCATGTCACCATTACATCGATACTCTCCTCCATTCAGTGCCTATACCCATTTGATTGAATCAATGCCAAGAAGTGCTTTGCTTCTTCCAGTCGTGCTCGCTTCCTTTTTGATGTCAACACAAGTTTCCAGGAAGGAGATAATATCTTGGCTCTCATTCCCTTATTAATGAGTAATCTGGGATGACACATAAATAATATTCAATGTTTTATAATGTCGTCGACCCCCATGACATTCAACTCCAACAAAGTTTCATGTTAAGGTGCGTCTTATTATTTGACTGTTGCAGTTTACAGTAATCGTTGAAAACCTTTAAATTTGCTAGGCCATTAATGCCTCTGAGTTGTTCATACCTTGATTTAGAGCCCATTCAGTAATCAAAACTATCATCTGTCATGTTTTGATGCCCCTACGGGTGTTGCAGACATCTACTTCATTAACAATATTCAATGTCTATCATTACATTTATGGTTTCATGACACAAGCATGGTGCATGCCCTCCTTGTTTGTACCTAGATGTATATTTCATTTTTGGGAGAATACTTGGTTCCCCTCAAGATCCCCTTTTCCTCCAAGGAATTCCTCCTCCATTCCTTCTCAAATACTAGCTACAACTCTTATATTCACAAAATAAACAATGATTTATTTCAGCTATACATATGCTCCTAATATCATACATCAAGGGAAATTTTTTATCACCAGAAAATTGCTCACAAGAATTACAAAAAATGATCGAAGAAAATATCATCCCAAATAAAACATACCACCAACATTTACAGAACCTAGTTTAGAAATATGATCAAAATGATATAAAAGACCCATGAGTTTATGTGCACTTTAAGAAAAACTAGCGTGTGCACATTCCTGTCGGCCAAAACAACTCCAAATGTGCACAGTGCATGCCCTATGTGACTATCCTTGAAGAAACTCATGTGGATTTGGAAACGATGCATTTACGAATTTGATGAGGCCTCAACCACTTCCAAACTGAACTGAGTTAGGAAAAGACCCCAACTCAACTTCTCTCCTTGGGATGATTGAAAGGATGATATGGACCTCTAAAGGTATCCCATTCACACTTGAATCGAGTTATGAAATACCTTTCTATGATCTTATAAATAGATGGTCATTGAATGATAAAAGAGAATTAATTTATTGCATTATTATGCTTCCCATTTGTCCTTAGAGAAACCATTGATTCTCTTGAGATCCCATTGAGTAATCATAGAATTTGGTAAGCTCCTAAACTCTTGTGAAACTTGACCAAGAATTTCTTCACCATTGTAAGATAAGAGAGTTAAACTCTATTTTTTGGGGGACTCAAGAGCCCTCCCAAGCATTTTTGTGTTGTCTTGTTGGTCTCACAAGGTAGTTAAGGGACCTCTTTTTTCTCACCAAAGTGACAAAAGGAACCTAACACATACTATTAAAACTTGTTAGTATAGATCCCACAAAATTTGCTTAGTGTCATAAGTATCTTACAAAACATAGCTAGATCTGGAAAGAGAAAAAATATTATTTTACTGTGGGATTCCTACTTTATATCTTTTGGTTACTAAAGATTTTGGTTTACATGTACTATTTTCGTTAGCTTTTGCAATAACCAAAAACTAAGAACTTCTAGTGAGGACATTGGTGGGTGAGAATCCAAAAACTAAGAACTTCAATTGCTAAGGCATGCCACATCCAACTTCAACCTTCTCAATTTGTCTTTATGTTGTGTCATTGTCTCTAATAAATTTGCATGTTTGGAGTTATAAGCTTTATCTTATCTAGAAATTCTATTATTCAGATGGGAGATAATTATCTAATCATATTCTAAAATTCAATCATACTTCGAGAGAGCTCCACACAAATCTTAATACTCATGTGAAAAGAACCAACTCAGATTGTTGCGTTGATACATACTCTAATTCTTCCAAGAATTTCTTAAGAATGAGCTTCAAGGAGCACCAGTTCAAACCTAGGCTGCTATCAACCCTGATTTGACAACAAGTCTTTTGAACCCGTAGCATAGAAGAACTCCCAATGTCCTAACAAACAAAACAGATCCCAAACCTAGCACATTCAATCACTCAAACACAAACCTAGCACATTCCACCACTTAGACACATAATAAAGAGAGGGTCTAGTCCACAAAGTCCATGATGTCCCCTAATCCAAACACAATCCAAAATGAAACAAACCAAACAAAATCCCAACATAATCACACCTTTATTTTCCAAAATCATTGCATTTCTTTCCCAAAATTATTGCATATTATTTATGAACCTACTCCACCATCGCTATTAGTATGTGTGAAGGCAATGATGCAGGAGCATCTCTCCATGCAGCCAACCAGCCACGTCAGCGCGTACCCATTCAGGGCTGAAAGGGAGGCGCAACCTCATTTTGAATTTGAATTCAATGTAAATTAATGCCTTAGGCTGGTGAGCCATGAATGCCATGCATTTGCGCAGGCTGTAGATAAGATAGGCATTTATTATAGATTGGCTGAGATCTAGTTCTGGATTGCAGACTAGACAGCCATTGATGGTAAATTAATTAGAGTAGGTAAATCCTGGAGGGAAGCGCTCGATGAGCACCTCAGGTAAAAGAGATCTGAGATCTCATTTTTAGAAGGAGAATGGTTGAGTTGAAGAGCCAAGGAGAGCTCAGGAACACCATTGTAAAATATACAGGCATTTGCCATTATTTAATACAAATAGCAGTTTTTCTTGCATCTGATCTGTGTTGAATGGATGTATGTGTGTGTTCATTATATGCTATATGTGTGTGTTTTTATCATGCCATTACAGGGAGTTTGTTTGATTTCAGTCTTGAGAGGTCTTTGAGGTTTCATGCCGTGAGGGCGTGACAGAGTGTTGAGACTCTGAATACCAGTGCATGGGGGGGATGCACTTCTGAACTCGTGAGGAGTCGGACAGAGATGTGCTGAGGCACAGACTGAAATCAACAACTCAGGAAGAAGACCTTTGAGGTTGCTAAACACCTCAAGAGGCAAGGTTGTGTAGCTAAGACACAGTTGCTAACATAATCATTGTGGATTCTGTGAGAATCTCTGCCAAGTGGGCATTGAGTGCGTGTACAGTGGTGCACAAAGAGAAAGAACTCTGCTATGAGTTCTTGAGTAAATACCAGAATCACTGAGGATCCTGAGGAGCTCTGCCAGGAGGGCATTGAGCAAGTGAAAAAGGTGCATAGGAACCCAGAACTACTGAATGTTCTGTGGAAGAAGAGACTCCGCCAAGAGGGCGTTGAGGAAGGTTGTAGACAGACACGAGGTGAAGGGAACTATTTGAGTTCTAAAGCTGAAGGAAACATCCACTGAGGGAGCTTTCACTGGATTACTGGATACCCAGAAGACTCAGCGAGAAGGTCGCTTGAGCAGAAGGATAGCAAGAGGCATCCATATTCTCCATCAGAGGGAGAAGGAAGACAAAATCCCCTAAGGGGTCTGAGTATTCGTGCAAAGCTCAGAAGAGACAACACCGTGTGTGTGTAGGGACTCTGCAGGAGTGCAGGAGTCAAGGAATCCGTTGAGGATTCGAGGACAGAAGCTCAGGAAGGGCAGCACTTTTATGCGTATCAGCGAGACTCAAGTTGAGGGTCTGCAGA
>JASDQU010373431.1:0-23616 GCA_032191745.1 Picea mariana | reverse complement strand
GAGGAGGAGACGACTGTGCGAATTGCCAATGGAGAAGGCAAAAGCGAAATGGCCAGTCAAGCAGCTGATGGTCATAAGACATCGTAGGATGTTGAAAAGATGGCTAAGGTATGTTGAGAACCTCAGGGCCATAGAAGAAGACATGATTTGTTACTATTGGCCAGAGACAGGACAAGGTCTTGATGATGATGATGATGATGATTGGGATAAATTGGGATCAGTTGATGGTTCCAAATATTGTCGGTTGGGCAGAAAGGAAGAAATTCCAGTTTGCCAGGAGGGCAACGAATTGGGATCAGTTGAGTATCTCAAAGATTGTCGTGAGGAAAGCCAAGGAATTTCAAATGGCCAGTTGGGCGTTGATCAAAGATCTTTGTGAGATCTCGAACACTGCTAGGAGGGCAGCGGAAGCGTACTAAGCTGCCTGGAGGGCAGGGATGAAAAATTGATACTGTCTAAGAGTCTCTTGGACTCAAGGGAGAATTCAATTCGGCAAAGGTTGCTGATGAGGATGGGATTGATGGATCTCAAAATCTGCCAGGAAGGCAACGAAAGCATTCCACTTTGCAGGGATGAACTAGTGAATCGGATTCAGCTAGAGGAACTGACCAAGCAGATGAGCTCGCAAGGGGATCAGCAGGTGCAGCTAACTACAAAAGATTTGAGGAGCTGTGTGAAGATTGGGGGAATTTACATATTCCTACCATCTGCCCAGGAAGAGGCAGGATTTTATGATGCGGATGCAACAGGGGAACAGTCACGGTTGAGGATGACTGTCAAAGAAGAAGAAGAATTGGAGAAAACTTTGAAAGCTGCCCAAGTAGGTGAAGAAAATGATTGTTCTAAGGAACAACTCGGCAATTTCAGCTGGGTAGCTGAACAGAGAAGCGTTGTAGCAATGGGACTGACAGCAAAATCTCAAGCAGGAGCAAAAGAGGAAGATGAGCATTCTGAGGAATGTCTCAGCATTTTCAGCACTGAAGCTGAAAACAATGCAACAGGGGAGGTTGCAGAAGCAGAAGAAGAAGACACAGACAACATATGTTTGGCTGATCTGTGGGATCAAATTGAAGCCCTGGAGGAAAGGGTAAAAGTGCAGGGTGTGCACATCCAACAGATGAAGTTGGAAGTTGATGAGAAAGGCGTGGGAGGTCACAGTGATCTTCCCAATGGTCAAAATTTTTCGCAGCTGAGGAGACTGCAACAACAAAACCAGCCACTGGAGCAGCTGGATGAGGTGATCATGGAGATCATGGAGCTGATGTTGAAGTCAGCAGATACTGCCAGCGAGGAGCAGCTGGACAGAAGGAGAGCAGTAGGAGCAGCGTAGCGGAAGCAGCAGCAGCAGCAGCAGAATGGAGCAAATGAAAATCTCCAAAGACTTGTTTGGGACCCAGGTGGATTCCAACAAGCTACAGGGGAAGCTCATGAGCAGGAGCTCATGATTTTTATAGCTGTGGAGTATAATGCAGGAGCATCTCTCCATGCATCCAACCAGCCACGTCAGCGCGTACCCATTCAGGGATGAAAGGGAGGCACAGCCTCATTTTGAATTTGAATTCAATGTAAATTAATGCCTTAGGCTGGTGAGCCATGAATGCCATGCCTTTGCGCAGGCTGTAGATAAGATAGGCATTTATTATAGATTGGCTGAGATCTAGTTCTGGATTGCAGACTAGACAGCCATTGATGGTAAATTAATTAGAGTAGGTAAATCCTGGAGGGAAGCGCTCGATGAGCACCTCAGATAAAAGAGATCTGAGATCTCATTTTTAGAAGGAGAATGGTTGAGTTGAAGAGCCAAGGAGAGCTCAGGAACACCATTGTAAAATATACAGGCATTTGCCATTATTTAATACAAATAACATTTTTTCCTGCATCTGATCTGTGTTGAATGGATGTCTATGTGTGTTCATTATATTCTATATGTGTGTGTTGTTATCATGCCATTACAGGGAGTTTGTTTGATTTCAGGCTTGAGATGTCTTTGAGGTTTCATGCCGTGAGGACGTGACAGAGTGTTGAGACTCTGAATACTAGTGCACGGGGGGGATGCACTTCTGAACTCGTGAGGAGTCAGACAGAGACGTGTTGAGGCACTGACTGAAATCAACAACTCAGGAAGAAGACCTTTGAGGTTGCTGAACACCTCAAGAGGCAAGGCTGTGTAGCTGAGACATAGTTGCTAACAGAGTCACTGCAGATTCTGTGAGAATCTCTGCCAAGTGGGCATTGAGTGCGTGTACAGTGGTGCACAGAGAGAAAGAAATATGCTATGAGTTCTTGAGGAAATACCAGAATCACTGAGGATCCTGAGGAGCTCTGCCAAGAGGGCATTGAGCAAGTGCAAAAGGTGCATAGGAACCCAGAACTATTGAATGTTCTGTGGAAGAAGAGACTCTGCCAGGAGGGCGTTGAGGAAGGTTGTAGACAGACACGAGGTGAAGGGAACTCTTTGAGTTCTGAAGCTGAACGAAGCATCCACTGAGGGAGATTTCACTGGATTAATGGATACCCAGAAGACTCAGCGAGAAGGTCGCTTGAGCAGAAGGATAGCAAGAGGCATCCATATTCTCCATCAGAGGGAGAAGGAAGACAAAATCCCCCAAGGGGTCTGAGTGTTCGTGCAAAGCTCAGAAGAGACAGCACCGTGTGTGTGTAGGGACTCTGCAGGAGTGCAGGAGTCAAGGAATTCGTTGAGGATTCGAGGACAGAAGCTCAGGAAGGGCAGCGCTTTTATGCGTATCAGCGAGACTCAAGTTGAGGGTCCGCAGAGGAGAAGAAACGCAAAGGCCCAAGCCTTTGGGACGAAGAATTCTTCCAAGTTTGGGAGGAAATCACAGGAAGCTCGAGGGAGCACAGTAGTCGTTAGATTGGGAAGAGTTGCGCGGAGGTTAGCCTCAGGACAAGGAGCGCACGAGGAGAACAGGTCTGAGCCATCAAATCTGAGGAGAAACCCCCGACAGCCGTTGGATCGGTAGAAGCTTCACGAGGGATAGCAGTCGGGATTTTGGCCATCGGGATTTGGCGTTCGACGTTTGGTAAGGTGAGAGTTCTACACCTCGAGAAATCGCGATTTGCGATTCCTCGAATCGATCTCAGCCGTAGATCTCAGACGGGACACGTGGCGCTAGATCCCGAGGAGTCAGAGAATCGGGGTTCGGCGTTCGGGGTTTTCAACAGCAAAGAAAACTTGCATAGTGGATTCGCGATCGGCGAAATCCCGAAGTGACGTGAAGGTTGGGACCACATGTGTTAGTGGAATCCACGTGGCGTTGGATCATGATTTGGGGATCAGGACTTGGTAGGTCCTATGAAACGGATGCGGCAGAAATTGTGAACTCCTGAACGACGATTTCCCGAGGTCACAGGTGTGTGGGGTCCAAGTGACGGCAGCAAGGACACGTGCCATCGGAGTTCGGGGTTTGGTGTTGCAAGGGAAACGCGACATCACAATCGTCGATTTCCCGATAGGGAATTTTTCGAGTAGTTGACCGTTGACCATCGGGGTTCGGGGTTTGGAGCTGTACGTGGATCGTGCTCACGTGAACCGCGAACTCCCGAAGCGCGATTTCCCGATATCCGAAAGGAATATCGCCGAAGGAGTGTTGTTGTGGGTAGGAGAACTCCTGAGAGGAGTTGAAGAGCATTTGACTCTTCGGGCCTGTAGAGAAAGAAGATCCTGGTGAGAGCAGGGGGGAACCGTGAGGGTTATGGCCTCTTTTGCGTCAGGCAATGTACTTGAAGGGTTGGGAAATGCTAATGCATGTCTCTTCAATTTGAATGGGTTCTACCACATATCTCACCTTGTGTCCAATTTTGGTTATTGAACATGAACTATGGCTACGTGGACTACTTTGCATCTCAGCTCTTGAAAAAATTCAATTTATTGAATACTCTTAGTTTTTTTATGTATTTTTTTGCATTCCTCTGAGGTTGAAGACGTTTCATTGAAAACTCCTAATGATTTATGTATTTTTTTTTGCAGTCCTCCAAGGTTGAGGAGCCTCTGCATATGTTTGTTTGATGATTAGTATAAATTTTAAGATCAGATGGATCAATAGTGCACACAGTCTACTCTATCCAACACAATTTCAAATATTGTGGACCAAACAAGCTACGCTACAGAGTTCTGAAGACCATTGCACAGTGCGCAAACTGCTCATTTTGTTGTGTATTGTGAATACACACACTTAATGAAATGATTTATGAATGCATAATAAAACAGTGCAATGCTTCTAGCACATAAATTCAGAAATAAGACAGAAACATTGTCAATACACAAAACTTGATATTAATTAACTTAAGCGTTGTTCGTGAATACAAAATACAATGACAAAAATGAGTTTCATATCTAATGACTTCTTCTGTCAACTCTTTAGTTGTTGTTGGTTATCTCTACCTCTCTTCTTCTTCTCTACGCATGAACTTATTCTCTTCAACATAATCAACTAACTCAGAGACTCAGACTTATATAGACATTGACTTAGACTTCCTACAAAATCTAAGACCAACTCAACATTAAATATTGTCATTAGTTCGACTGACTCTTCAACCACTTAATTAAACCTGAGAAGATAGAGATCGGCTCCATTTATAGCTTCCTTCTTTCCGAAAGACTTTTGAGTAAATTTGTGACTTTTCACTTATAAAATGTCTGACTGAAATTTCAGTTGAGTGACAAGTTGAATAATAGACAAATCGGTGGAGACGTAAAGATATCACTAACTTGTAATTACAGTTTCCAATACTCCCCCTTAATTATAAGTATTTGGGATTACAAAAGAGAATTACATCAAAAAATTGAGTTTCCATTTTATTGTCACTCATCTATTACTACGTGAACTCCCAGATTACTACGCAGATGATGAAATGCATCTCTTGTTAAAGCCTTTGTAAAAATGTCTGCAATTTGTTCTTTTGACCTGCAAAATTATAAACAGATATCTTGGTTATTTACCAATTCTCTAATGAAATGATACCTGGTATCAATGTGCTTAGTTTTCTTGTGAAACACATGATTCTTTTATAACATGATGGTTGAATTGTTGTGACAGAATACTATTGTTGGTTCATGTTGTTCCTGCAACAAATCTTTTAACATCCTTCTCATCCATATTGCTTGACAAATTGCACTTATAGCTGCGACATACTCTGCTTCTGTTGAAGAAAGTGTCAGTATGGGTTGCTTCCTTAATGCCCATGATACCATACCTGTTCCAAAATGAAATTTGTACCCTAAGGTACTTTTCCTGTCATCAATGTTGCCTCCACAATCACTATCAATGTATCCAATGAGTCTGAAATCTTTTGAAGTGGAGTACTTAATGCCAAAATATTTTGTTCCATTCACATATCTCAGGATTCTCTTTCCTGGCTTCCAATGTGATTGTTTTGGAGTTTCCATGAACCTTGAAATTAGGTTCACTCCATACATAATTCTAGGTCTTGTAGTTGTTAGATACATAAGATTGCCTACCAGTGTTTTAAACAACGTGGGAACCAATTTGAACCCTTTATCTTCCTTACTTAGCTTCAATCCTGTTATGACAGATGTTGGTGCTACTTTGAATTCACCATATTGAAACTTTTCAATATTTCATGCGCATACTTGGACTGTGAGATAAATATGTCAGTTTTGGATTGGTGCACTTCTATTCCCAAAACATATCTCATAAGACCCAAATCAGTCTTTTCAAATTCATCCTTCATATTTGTCTTGAATTCTTCTATGCCAAAATCACCTATAAATATCAAATCATCCACATATAAACAAACAATTAACACATTACCCTGTTGATTTGATTTGATGTATAGTGTTGGTTCATTTTCAGTTCTCTGAAATCCATTCTGTGTGAGATAGGAATCTATGTGACTGTACCAAGCTCTTGTTGCTTTCTTTAATCCATACAATGATTTCTTCAATTTGTATACTTTGTCTTCTTGTCCTAGAACCTCATAACCTTGTGGTTGTTCCACACATACTTCTTCCTCTAAATTTCCATTTAAGAAATATAACTTTACATCCATTTGATAAACTGGCCACTTATACCACGCGACAGAAGCTAACATGGTTCTGAGTATGTCCATGCACGCCACTGGTGCAAATTTTTCATTGTAATCAATTCCAAGTTGTTGTGTAAAGCCTCTTGCAACTAGCCTTTCCTTGTACTTCTATACATTTCCTTCTGCATCTTGCTTGGTTTTATAAATCCACTTGACACTTATAACATCCCTGTCCTCTGGTACATCAACCAAATTCCATGTTTGATTGTTCTCTATGCATTAGATTTATCCATCCATGGCTTGTGCCCATATATCATCTTTGACTGATTCTTCAAAGGTTAATGGATCATCTATTTGTGAAAACAGAGAAAAAACTAAAAATGAATTTGTTGCGTCTCATTATAGATGTCGCACAAACTTCTTGTATTTCTTGGTAACAAACTTGCTAAAGATGGATTCGAAGATGTAGAATTGCTTGGACTACTTGCTCGTGTTTGTTGTGTCTAGTTGTAGAGTGTGCTCATATTTTTCTTACTGGAGTACTCTGCGCAGTGATTTTCTCCCAATGTCAGGCATAGACGGTATTTTGAATTGACATGTGCATGGTGTTTGAAACACCTCATCTTCTGTGTCATCATGCTCCATTGCGTCAATAATTTTTACTGGATTTTCTATGGTTTTATCCCATGCTTCATTCTCCACAATATGAACATCGTGGCTGATTATGAATTTTCTAGCGAAAGGGTCACACAGCTTGTATCCTTTTGTTTCTTCACAATACCCAACAAATATACATTTCTATCCTTTGTTTTCCATCTTTCTTGTTAGTTCATGTGGAACATGTGTGTATGTGATACAAGAAAAAACTTTTAAGCGCACCACATTATGCTTTGAACCTCTTGAGGCTTCTTGAGGAACTCTATTCTTCACACTCTTTGTCAGACATCTGTTCAATATGTATACTGCAGTTTCCACTGCCTCATCCCAATACTCATTTGATAAATGTTTTTCTGTCAACATATTGTGCGCCATTTCCATGATGGTTTTGTTCTTTCTTTCTACGACACCATTTCTTTGTGGTGTGTATTGCGCGGTAAATTGTCTGTAGATGCGATGAACTTTACAAAATTTCTGAAATTCTCTTGAAATGTATTCTCATCCTATGTTCGTTCTTAAACACTTGATGTAAAAACCACTATGTTTCTCCACAAGTGATTTAAACTGTTGAAAACAACCCAATGCATCAGATTTATGCTTTAGAAAATAAATCCATGTCTTTCTTGAGAAATCGTCAATGAATGTTAGAAAATAAGTATTACCTCTTATAGATGGAGTTGGGATCGGTCCACAAATGTCTGAGTGTATTATTTCCAGTGGAGCTTTTGTTGTGTAAGACTTGCAACCTAGAAATGATTCTCTGTGTTGTTTGCCAAATATGCAGCCTTCACATATCCTTTCTGGTTTTTCAATCAATGGAAGTCTTTTACCATATTCTTTGTGCGTAGCATCTTTAGACCTTGAAAGTTCAAATGCCCAAATCTGAAATGTCATAGCCAGAAATCATACTGTATTTCACATTGGAATGTTGCCTTCATCTCTGCGCCATTTTCTCCTTTCTTGATATTGCGCATACTATTTTCTTCATTAGAACTGCGTGCACTTTCTGTTGTAAATGAAATGTCTGACTACACACTTTTTTCTTTACCAACAATTTTTGATGTATTCTTCTTCTTGGCTCGATTCAACATCAATGGGAACCTCCTATTACTTGTCATCTGGATTTTTGCAATAAGTAGATTGATTGAGAATTTATCCATGATCACATAGTGATTATCATCCATGTGGATTATGTACATCATTTTTGTAATAGTTTCTTTGTTCTCATCATATTATGCTTTAGACCAGAAACATAATATACATCAGACATAACCTTATTTTCTTCTTGTCTGGTTAAAATGTTTATATTGTCTTTCCCTAAGACAGTGACTTGGATATCTATTCCAAGTCTAACCTTGGTTTGTACTGACTCATCTAAACTATAAAACAGTTCTATGTTTCTTGTCATGTGGTTAATGTAGCCCGAATCTAAGTACCATATGTCACATGGACTTGCTTGCACAATTTTGCATTCAACTGGTGGCACTATATTAGGAATTTATACAGCGCTAAGCATAGCTACAATGCGCGCCATAAACATAGGTCAAGTTTGGTTATTTGTGTTGTGTGACTAATCTTGACTTTTCTTGTTTTGATTGCACTGTCTCTTTTTTCACTCATATGCATAGTTTCCATACTTTTTAATGGCATTGAATCTTTGATTTTTCAGTTCTTTGACAACTTGACTGGATGGTACATGGGTTTTAACCTCTTCTACCAGTATTTCCAGGATTGTTATTGCATCCATCTCCGACAAAACTTCTTCCTCTGCCTCTAGAGTTAGCTCTCCCCCTTCCTCTTCCACGACTTATAGACGATTGCACAAAAATGCATTCTCTAGTGACATATTTGACCTATTCAATCTGTGTTCATGATTGATGAGGGAATCTTGCATTTCATTTAGACTAAACTGACTCAGGTCTTTGCCTTTTTCTAGAGTTACAACAAGGGCATGAAACTTAGGAGGAAGACTCCTAAGTACCTTCTCAAAAAACATTTTGTCTTCTATGGTTTCACCATGAGAATTAATCTGATTTATCAGTCCAATGACATCCAGGTATAAAAATAATCTACTAAATCTATCTCTTTCATTAACAAAGTTTCAAAGTCTCTTCTAAGAATCTATAGTTGTGTAGTCTTTACTTCGTCCATACCCTGATAAGAGGTTTGTAATATGTCCCATGTTTCCTTGGATTTCTTTGTTGATGCAACTCTTAGAAGTATACTCTCATGCATGACTTGATGTATGTAAAACACCGCCTTTCCATCTTTCTTTCTTTGATCTCTCAGGACATCTTTCTCAGTTTGTGTGAGGGAATTATATGTTTCTCGATGTACTGGTTCCACATAGCCATTCTCTACTATTTCCAATACATCTTGACCTCAGAACAAATCCTTCATGGTCAAGGACCACATCTCATAATTCTTTCTTGTAAAGGTGGGAGGTTGCAGATTTGAGGTAGAAGCCATATTTTACTTTCAACAAAGTTTTTTCTCTTGAACTTGTTCTGATAGAACCTACTCTGATACCGATTTGAAGGTTGAGATCCGATGGATCCACAGTGCGCGCAGTCTACTCTGTGCAACATTGTTTCAAATACAGTGCACCAAATAGGCTACGCTACATAGTTCTAAGGACCACTGTGAAGTACACAGACTGCTCAGTTTGTTGCGCGTTGTGAATACACACACTTAATGAAATGATTTATTTATGCAGAATAACAGAGTGATATGCTTAGCACATAAATTCAGAAATAAGACAAAAACTTTGTCAATACACAAAACTTGATATTAATTAACTTCGACGTTGTGCGTGAGTACAAAATACAAGGACAAAAATGAGCTTTGGATCTAATGACTTCTTCTGTCAACTCTTCAGTTGTTGTTGGTTCTCTCTACCTCTCTGCTTCTCTACCCATCAATTACTTCTCTTCAACATCATCGACTAACTAAGAGACTTGGACTTATATAGACACTGACTTAGACTTCCTACAAAAGCTAAAACCAACTCAACATTAAAGATTGTCATTAATTCGACTGACTCTTCAACCACTTCATTAAACCTGAGAAGATAGAGATAAGCTCCATTTATAGCTTCCTTCTTGCTGACTGACTTTTGACTAAATGTGTGACTTTGCACTTACGGACTGTGAGAAGACAATTTGACATTTTGGTTGACGACAGACATAAAGATCACTTGTAATGATAGTTTCCAACATAGTCTCCGAGGTTGAGGAGCCTCCACATATGTTTATTTGATGATTGTTGAATTGATAAAAAAACCAATACCTAGCCTTGATTATTAGTAGCTTTCCCTAATTCCTATTCAAAGTTTAATTTAGATTTTCGTACAAAGAAAATCCCTACCCTACCACCCCTAGCAACTGAATCCCCACACCTAGCAACTGCTCTTTGTGTTAACAATCAAGATCAAGCTATAATCAGTTAACTCAGATTTCAATATTTTTTTATCAGATACAATGTTTTTTATAATTTTACATATTTTATTTAATTTTTAATTACCCAGTTCACTTTAATTTCTATACGTTTTATCACATGCAAAGTTTTTGAAATTTTACGTATGCCATTTATTTTTTAATGGCTGGACGTGCAGATCGAAACTCATTTTGAAACATGCCATTAATGGGAAGGATGGGACAGAATCCTAAATTGTTTCGGTAAAAATGGATTTAAAAATTTGAAGAGTCAACTGAAAAAGTATAGTTATTTAGAACCGATAACTAAATGCCCAGATGGAAATCTTACTCGCAAGCATTTTATTTTCTAAATGAAATAGTATGACCCTTGCTGTGTTCCAAATATAAATGGATTAGGATGACCCTTACCGTGTTCCAAAGAACGCTGTGACGCGCAGAGACCATCCGTAGGGGCATTTGCCAAGTGCAGTTCAGGTATAGATGCAAGTGCGTAGTAAATGCAGGCAGACTTATGCCGCTATGCAGCATCGTCCATGTTAATATTATTATTGTCACAGCTCTCTTAAACTCCTAATTGGCCAAAGTATAGTATCGTTGGTCGAATATATATTTTCTTGAGAAAAATGCTTTAATCGCAATGTAACAAAATTGCTAAAGTTGGATCCGGATATGTAGAATTGCTTGGACTACTTGCTGGTGTTTCTTGCGCTCTAGTTGTAGAGTGCACTCTTGTTTTTCTTATTGGAGTACTCTGCGTGGTGATTTTCATCCCAATGCCAGGCGTAGAGAGTACTGTGCATTGACCTGTGCATGGTGTTTGAAACACCTAATCTTTTGTGTCATCATGCTCCATTGAGTCAATAATTTTTATTGTATTTTCTATGGTTCCATCCCATGCTTCATTCTCCACAATCTGAACATCGTGGTTGATTACGACTTTTCTTGTGACGGGGCCATACAGCTTGTATCATTTTGTTTCTTCAGATACCCAACAAATATACATTTTTATCCTTTGTTGTCCATCTTCCTTCTTAGTTCATTTGGAACATGTGTGTATGTGATACAACCAAAAACTTTTAAGTGCGCCACATTATGCTTTGAACCTCTCCAGGCTTCCTGAGGAACTCTATTCTTCACACTCTTTGTCAGACATCTGTTCAATATGTATACTATAGTTTCCACTGCCTCATCCCAATACTCATTTGATATATGTTTTTTTGTCAACATATTGCACGCCATTTCCATGATGGTTCTGTTCTTTCTTTCTACGACACCATTTCATTGTGGTGTGTATTGTGCGGTAAATTGTCTGTAGATGCGATGAAATTTACAAAATTTATGAAATTCTCTTGAAATGTATTCTCATCCTATGTTCACTCTTAGACACTTGATGTAAAAACCACTATGTTTCTCCACAAGTGATTTAAACTGCTGAAAACAACCCAATGCATCAGATTTATGCTTTAGAAAATAAATCCATGTCTTTCTTGAGAAATCGTCAATGAATGTTAAAAAATAAGTATTGCCTCCTATAGATGGAGTTGCCATTGGTCCACAAATGTCTGAGAGTATTATTTCCAGTGGAGCTTTTGTTGTGTAAGACTTGCAACCTGGAAATGATTCTCTATGTTGCTTGCCAAATATGCAGCCTTCACATATTCTTTCTGGTTTTTCAATCAATGGCAAGTCTTTTACCATATTCTATGTGTGTGGCAGCTTCAGACCTCGAAAGTTCAAATGTCCAAATATGAAATTTCATAGCCATAAATAATCCTATGTTTCATATTGGAATGTTGCCTTCATCTCTGTGCCATTTTGTCCTTTCTTGATATTACGTGCACTATTTTCTTCATTAGAACTACGTGCATTTTCTGCTGTAAATGCAATGTCTGACAATGCAATTTTTCATTTACCAATAATTTGCGATGTATTCTTCTTCTTGGTTGGATTCAACATCAATGGGAACATCCTATTACTTGTCATCTAGATTTTTGCAATAAGTAGATTGCTTAAGAATTTATCCATGATCACATAGTGATTATCTTCTGTGTGGATTATGTATCCTTTTTGTAACAGTTGCTTTGTACTCATCAGATTATGCTTCAGACCAGAAACATAATATATATCAGACATAACTTTGTTTTCTCCTTGTCTGGGTAAAATGTTTATACTACCTTTCCCTAAGACAGTGACTTGGATATCTATTCCAAGTGTAACCTTGGTTTGTACTGACTCATCCAAACTAAAAAACAGTTCTATGTTTCCCGTCATGTGGTTACTGCACCTGAATATAAGTACCATATGCCACATGGACTTGCTTGCACAATTTTGCATTCAACTGGTTACACTATATTAGGAATTTATACAGTGCTAGGCATAGCTACAACTCGCGCCATAAACATAGGACAAGTTTGGTTATTTGCGCTGTGTGACTGATCTTGACTTTGCTTGTTTTGATTGCACTGTCTCTTTTTGCACTCATATGCATAATGTCCATACTTTTTATAGTAATGGCATTGAATCTTTGATTTTTCAATTCTTTCACAACTTGACTGGATGGTACATGGGTTTTGACCTCTTCCACTAGTATTTCTAGGATTGTTACTGCATCCATCTCCAATAGAACTTCTTCCTTTGTCTCTAGAGTTAGCTCTCCCCCTTCCTCATCCATGGCTTATAGACGATTGCGCAGAAAATGCATTCTCTAGTGACATATTTGACCTATTCAATCTGTGTTCATGATTGATGAGGGAAGCTTGCAGTTCATTTAGATTGAAATGACTCAGGTCTTTTCCTTTTTATAGAGTCACAACAAGGGTATGGAACTTAGGAGGAAGACTCCTAAGTACCTTATCAACAACTTTTCTATCTTCTATGGTTTCACCATGAGAATTAATCTGATTTATCAGTCCAATGACATGGGTATAAAAAGAATCTACTAAATCTGTCTCTTTCATTGACAGAGTTTCAAAGTCTCTTCTAAGAATCTACAGTTTTGTAGTCTTTACTTTGTCCATAATCTGATAAGAGGTTTGTAATATGTCCCATGCTTCCTTAGATTTCTTTGTTGATGAAACTCTTAGAAGTATACTCTCATGCATGTCTTGATGTATGTAAAACAACGCATTTCCATCTTTCTTTCTTTGATCTTTCAGGACATCTTTCTCAATTTGTGTGAGGGCATTATATGTTGCCTGATGTACTGGTTGCACATAGCCATTCTCTACTATTTCCCATACATCTTGACCTCAAAACAAATCCTTCATGGTCAAGGACCACATCTCATAATTATTTCCTGTAAAGGTGGGAGGTTGCATGTTTGAGGTAGAAACCATATTTTACTTTCAATAGAGTTTCTTCTCTTGAACTTGTTCTGATAGAACCTACTCTGATACTAATTTGAAGGTTGAGATCCGATGGATCAACAGTGCGTGAAGTCTACTCTGTGCAACATTGTTTCAAATACTGTGCACCAAATAGGCTATAATACATAGTTATAAGGACCATTGCACAATACACAGATTGATCAGTTTGTTGTGCGTTGTGAATACACACACTTAATGAAATGATTTATGAATGCAGAATAACATAGTGATATACTTAGCACATAAATTCAGAAATAAGACAAAAACTTTGTCAATACACAAAACTTGATATTAATTAACTTTGACGTTGTGCGTGAGTACAAAATACAAGGACAAAAATGAGCTTCGGCTCTAATGACTTCTTCTGTCAACTCTTTAGTTGTTGCTGGTTCTCTCTACCTCTCTGCTTCTCTACTCATCAACTACTTCTCTTCAATATCATCCACTAACTAAGAGACTCGGACTTATATAGACACTGACTTAGACTTCCTACAAAAGCTAAGACCAACTCAACATTAAAGATTGTCATTAATTTGACTAACTCTTCAACCACTTCATTAAACCTGAGAAGATAGAGATAAGCTCCATTTATAGCTTCCTTCTTCCTGACTGACTTTTGACTAAATGTGCAACTTTGCACTTACGGACTGTCAGAAGACAATTTGACATTTTGGTTGACTACAGACATATCGATGGAGACATAAAGATCTCACCGACTTGTAATGATAGTTTCCAACATAGTCTCCACAGTTGAGGAGCCTTCGCATATATTTATTTGATGATTGTTGAATTAATAAAAAAACCAATACCTAGCCTTGATTATTAGTAGCTTTCCCTAATTCCTATTCAAAGTTTAATTTAGATTTTCGTACAAAGAAAATCCCCACCCTGCCACCCCTAGCAACTGAATCCCCACTCCTTGCAACTGCTCTTTGTGTTAACAATCAAGATCAAGCTATAATCAGTTAACTCAGATTTCAATATTTTTTTATCAGATACAATGTTATTATAATTTTACATATTTTATTTAATTTTTAATTACCCAGTTCACTTTAATTTCTATACGTTTTATCGCATGCAAAGTTTTTGAAATTTTACGTATGCCATTTATTTTTTAATGGCTGGACGTGCAGATCGAAACTCATTTTGAAACATGCCATTAATGGGAAGGATGGGACAGAATCCTAAATTGTTTCGGTAAAAATGGATTTAAAAATCTGAAGAGTCAAGTGAAAAAGTATAGTTATTTAGAACCAATAACTAAATGCCCAGATGGAAATCTTACTCGCAAGCATTTTATTTTCTAAATGAAATAGGATGACCCTTGCTGTGTTCCAAATATAAATGGATTAGGATGACCCTTACCGTGTTCCAAAGAACGCTATGACGAGCAGACTATCCGTAGGGGCATTTGCCGATTGCAGTTCAGGTATATAGATGCAAGTGCGTAGTAAATGCAGGCAGACTTATGCCGCTATGCAGCATCGTCCATGTTAATATTATTATTGTCACAGCTCTCTTAAACTCCTAATTGGCCAAAGCATAGTATCGTTGGTCCAATATATATTTTCTTGAGACAAATGCTTTAATCGCAATGCGACAAACCTTCCAATCTTGAAATCATTCCTACGACTTCCTTGTAATCTCGCATAACCACAGAGGTTATTATCGTAAGTTTTGGTTTTCTTTCTCGAGAACTTCAATGGTATCTATGGATCGTATAAGATTGCTATAATTAAACCCTAATTTTAAATAGGAGAGGCTATGTCTGGCTTCACTGCAATTTGAACCATATCGTTATGGAGAGTGTATAATACCACACTACCCTGAAGCTGTAAAGCATCGAAAGCATCTTGGACAAAAACAAAGAAATTGGGAATGTTCCTCATTAAAGTCTGAGATGAGAAAGAAATACAGAGAAAAGTCAACAAAGCAATCACAAGAGCTACTCAAAGCTAGCCATGAAATAATTTGGAAATTCTTACTAAATTTTGAGTTAAAAAAGTTTAGAATTTTATGGAAAGAAAGTTAAATGTTTTATGAATTTGTTTTTTTTTCATTTTATTGAAATTGCAATTTTAAATTGAGGAAATTGGTTTTTAATGCTAATGAATTCAATACGCTCCAATACTTATATTACAATATGTTTGTGCAATGCTGACATATGGTCCTTGTAATTCCATCAATTCAAATTTATTCTTACTGAATTTCACAACAAAAACCAGAAACATTAGTTTCCCTTCTTATTAGTTTGAACAACAAGAAAAAGTTCAGTTCTTTGCATATTTAGACTAGGTCATTCTATAATGTTAAAAATAATTGGAATATTTCCAACAATATCTCATTTGGGAGTCACTTTCAATAAGGGAAGGGACAAATTTCTCTCTACTAAATGCTTTCATTAATTCATAAGTTGCATTTTCCTTTGCTCTTTGTTTTTTCATCTTTATCAAAAATTGTTCTTCCATTTCCATCACTAAGTAGTATTGTACATCGATATGCTTACTCTTAGCATTGTAAGTTGACTTCTTGACCATTGCAATGACAATTTGACTATCCTATTATATTCCAAACTATCTTATTTAAGACTAATACTACTTGATAATATCAATAACCAAACTACTTATTTAATAATAGCAATTTTTTTTCACCGGGGTAAATAGGCACAAGAAACTCACAAATACTTCTCCACGTTTTGTGGATGGTAGGGATGCTAAACGGTAACCCCAGGGACACAAGGCTTGAACTCGTGACCTCCCCCTTACCGAAGGAGTGTTGGGGCTAGCACAATTGGTGAAACATGCACACATTCCTTGTGTCCCTGAGGTTAGGGTTTAGCATCCTTACCATCTACAAAACGTGGAAAAGTATTGGTGAGTTTCCCGTGCCTATTTTCCCTGATAAAAAATAGTCCTTTCTATATTGCAAATTATTCAATGTTATTTCTAGTTCCATACAAAGCATAAATGTGATCCCAATAATCTAAGGTAGAGTCCTTTGTGCCTTGCAAATAATTCGATGTTCTTACTCGTTGCATTTAATGCGCTATGTTTGGTATTGTGCATCCTATGGCATATATAAGGGATCGTGTGGCTCTAGCTTATTCTAGCTAACTATGTATTCATTTTAATACTTATTTACAAGTCTTTATCCCAAAGTAGTGAAGAATACCCTCAACATACTTCTCTTTTTGGAAGCGTTCCTATATCTTTTTCCACCCGTAGCAACTTCTGTCTGTTAACCATCAAGCTATAATCAGTTAACTTAGATTTCTATATCTTTTATCAGATACAATGGTTTTATGATTTTACAAATTTTATTTATTTTTTAATTACCCAGTTCACTTTAATTTCTATACGTGCATGCATTTTTTTTGAAATTTTACTTATACTATTTATTTTTTAATGGCTTGACTTGCAGATCAAAACTCATTTTGAAACATGCCATTAATGGGAAGGATGGGACAGAATCCTAAATAGTTTCGTTAAAAATAGATTTAAAAATCTGAAGAGTCAAGTGAAAAAGTATAGTTATTTAGAACCAATAACAAAATGCCCAGATGGAAATCTTACATGCAAGCATTTTATTTTGTAAATGAAATAGGATGACCCTTTCTGTGTTCCAAATATATATCGATTAGGATGACCCTTCCGTGTTGCAAAGAACGCTGTCACGGGCAGAAACCACTGTCTGACGCGCAGAGTATCCGCAGGGGTATTTGCCGATTGCAGTTCAGCTATAGATGCATGTGCGTAGTAAATGTACGCAGACTTATGGCGCTATGCAGCATCGTCCATGTTAATTTTATTATTGTGGCAGCTCTTATTAACTCCTAATTGGCCAAAGTATAGTATCTTTGGTCGAATATATATATTCTCGAGACAGATGCTTTAATCGCAATGCGACAAACCTTGCAATCATTACTATGACAGCCCTTGTAATCTGTGCGACGTCAATCATCATGATTCCGAAGATATAATCATGCCTTCATAATCGTGCTTTGATTCAAATTAGACCCCTTCTAATCTGTGCCTTTATTTGTTAAATTCTCTAGACTCGCGTATGATAAAATTACTCACAAGGAGACGGGTTTCTTGTCACCTTTCTTTTTGGGCGCCCAGAAAATTACCCCATTTAGATGGAGCTAGTTAGTGTCAGAAAATTAATCATTCCACCGTCCAAAATAAGGCTGATCTAAGTCGATTGATTTTTGAATAGTTATCATCGCCTAGAAATTAATTGCCACTGTTTTGTTTTGATTGAAAGAATTATCACCGCCACACGCTTTTTTTTTTTTTTACTGATAAAGTATTAAACGGACAATGAACCATTAATGTTGTGGACAAACCAAATTCGAAGAGATTAATTGCATATATACAGAAAGAGAGATTTTATTCTCTGTTCATTTTGTTTATGAGTTTGTAAACTCATGTTAATGTTAAGACTCATTACAGAGTAATTTGTTTGTTGTAGCATGCTATTTAGATTTAGTATAGAAGTACTGAGTTGATTTACTATTGCAGGGATGATTTAGTGAAGTTATTTTGTTGCTGTAATATTAGTTTTTAGTGTGTTGTTATAATTCCCTTGTTTATGCTATAACTTTGTTTTGTTGTAATAGTCTTTTACTCTTTGTTGAAACACATACTGAAACACCTGTGGAAAAAGATGTTGTAGAACAAAGTATCGATCTTTGTGTATGATTCAAGAGTGGTTCACTTAAGTTTTGTTGTAATAACACTTTATTGTTTGTTGAAACAGTTGTTGAAACACCCGCTGAAAAGGTGGTTGAAACATTTGACTATAGCTTACAGGTGTTGTTACACAATGTTGAAACTTGTGTAGTAACTGTTCATTCTTTTCTGAATCACAACAAAATAACTCTTTATTGTTTGTTGAAACAGTTGTTGAAACACGTGTTGAAACACCTGCTGAAAAGGTGGTTGAAACACTTGGCTATAGCTTACAGGTGTTGTTACACAATGTTGAAACGTGTGTAGTAACTGTTCATTATTTTCTGAATCACTCCTCTGCATCCTTCATTGTGGTATTAGAGCCAATAATATTTCTTGTTCTTTACTGTAACTGAATACAGTGATTTGGAATCTGATCTGAAATGACTACAAACAGTAATTTGAATTAGCCACAGATTCCTAGTTTGACTAAAAGGAATAATGATTCTTGGTTTATCAGAATGAGAACAATTTTGCGTTCTCAAGATCTTTCGGAGTTTGTTACTATTGGTTATCCAGAGCCTGCTGACCAAGCAACAGAAATGGCTCTAATAAATGTTGAGTAGATTTTGTTGAAGGAGAACAGAGAGAAAGAGAACAAAACCCTTGGTCTTATTCAACAAGGCCTAACTAAAACCATATTTTCAAAGGTGTCAAGTTTAGTGTCTTCAAAGAAATCTTGGAACATTCTTGAAATTAGTTATCAAGGTGTATCCAAGGTGAAGACTATCAAGGTTCAGAATTTGAGAAGAGGCTTTGAAAATATGAAGATGAAGGACAACGATTTAGTTGATAGTTTCATGACTCAAGTCATGAATTTTTTGAATCAGCTAAAGAAGTATGGTGAAGAACTCTCAAAAAAGAGAATAATTGAGAAAGTTATTATATCTTTGCCAAATAAATTTGAATCTGTAGTTGTACCAATAGAAGAATTTAAAGATATTAGTTTAATGCATATCGATGAATTAACTAGTTATCTGATTGCTCATGAATCTAGGATGTCTAGATATGATAATACATTGGAGAATGTGTTCAAATCCCAGCTGCATATTACAAGAGGCATAGGAAGATGAATGTTTAGTGGTAAAGGAAGATGAGGTTGATTTGCTGGTCAAAGAGACATAAAAAATGATTCAGAATCTAAGGAGAAAAATCAGCAAAAACCTCCTAGTTTAAGGGGTACTAACAACAAATCCTAGGTATGAAAAATCTAAGGTACAATGTTATTATTGTAAGAAATTTGGACATTATGCTAACAAGTGTTGGAAGAAGAAAGCAAATATTGGAAAGTAGTCTACACACATGATAGAGGAGTGAGAGGATGACCAGAAACATGTCTTTCTGACTTGTAATGTCACCCAAGAAAATTCAAATGATGTTTGGTTTTTAGATAGAGGATCTAGCAATCACATGACTGGAAATAAAGACCTAATTTCTAGTTTAGATACCATTATTCAGTCTGAGGTAAAGTTGGGTAATGACTGTAAGGTAAGAGTTAACGGTAAAGGTGTGATTCATGTTTATACTAAGAATTATGAAAAAAGAAAAATAGATAATGTTTATTATGTACCTGGTATGAAATGCAATCTATTAAGTGTTGGAAAGCCGATAGAGAAAAAGTACAGAGTGTTCCTTAAGAACAAGGTATGTACAATTTATGATAAGTATCCAAGTAAGGAGTTGATTTCCAGAGTAGAGATGACAAAAAATAGAACGTATCCACTTAATATGACAAATGATCTGATTGACCCTTTGAATTCTTATAAAGCTAAAGGTTTAGATGAGTCATGGTTATGGAATTTGAGATATGACCATTTACAATTTGAAGGTTTAGATTTGTTGCAGAAGAAACAAATGGTGAAGGGTTTTCCAAGTATTCAACAACCAACAAGCTTGTGTGAGAGATGCATAATTGCAAAGCATCACGTGGATAAATTTACTTATGGAGTTTCATACAAGGCTAAAGCTTCACTTGTTCACATGGACTTATGTGGACCGATGAAAACACCTTCATTGATTGGTAATGTCTATTTTATGAATTTTATTGATGATTTCAGTCGAAAAACTTGGGTTTATTTGTTGAAGCCGAAATTTGAAGCTTTTGATATATTTAAGATGTTTTAATTTATGGTTGAAAAGAAGAGTGGCAAATATATTAAATTATTGAGATGAGACAGAGGAGGTGCATATATGCTAACCGATTTCAAGGATTTTTATCAGTCTCATCGAATCAAGAGACACTTTACTACTCGTTATACAGCACAGCAGGATGGAGTAGACGAAAGGAAGAATTGAACCATTATGAATATGGCTTGAAGCATGTTGAAGGAGAAGCATCTTCCAAACAAATATTGGGGCGATGTATTTGTTTGTTCAGCGTATATTATGAACATGACTCCAACTAAGAGTGTGAAGAATCAAGTTCTCCATGAAACTTGGAGTGGTAAGAATAACAACGCATCCCATTTGAGGATTTTCAGGTGTGTATGTTATGCACATGTACCTAAAGAGATGAGGATAAAGTTGGATGAAAAAAGTGAGAAATGTGTCTTTGTTGGAAACACTGAAGAGTCTAAGTCAAATAGACTCTATAATCTCGACACTAAGAAGTATGTTATCAAAAAAGATGTTGATTTCGAAGAAGAAGAGGCTTGGGATAGTAGCATTGACAAAATTGTTTCAGGGGGAGATGAAATATCCCATGAAGATGATGATGGAGATGAGAAGGTGGTACAGGGTGTACATTTGATTACACAGTCACATACACCTGTAGTAAGAACTCGTGTAAGACAATCACTAGGAGTCAACCGATCACAACTAAGAATTCCCAGAACATATGAACGCGAAGAGCCATCGGGTCATGATGAACAACAAACATGATAATAGGTAAGTGATTAATTAAATACTACTTTAGCTTCATTAAGAAAAAAAATTAGAGGTAAAAGACTACAAGTTTAAAACGTTTGTAAGAGAAAAATGATTAACATGGTGACATTTTTAAGAAAAAAGTTTGGGTAGAAGCTATGAATGAGGAAATTGATGCCATGGAAAGGAATAATACTTGGGAACTTGTAGATTTTCTTGTAGATAAAAATTGTATTGGTGTTAAATTGATTTACAAGACCAAGTTAAATGTTGAAGGTGAAGTTGAGAAGCACAAGGAAAGGCTTGTAGCTCAAGGGTTCAGTCAACAATCCGATATTAATTATAATGAAACTTTTGCATCTATAGTGAGGATTGATACAATAAGAATGGTTTTAGCCATCGTTGCTCATAATAAATGGTGTGTGTATCAGATGGATGTAAAATATGCATTTTTAAATGATTTTATAGAAGAATAGGTTGATGTGAAACAACCTCGAGGATATGAGATTGATGGACAAGAAGGTAAGGTATACATGTTAAAGAAAGCATTGTATGGATTGAAGCAAGCACCCAAAGTATGGTACAACAAAATTGATGAATACTTGAATGGTGAAGGATTCAATAGGATTATGAGTGAGCCAACACTATATTAAAAGGTAAATCAAGAAGGTAAACTCTTGATTGTATGCTTATATGTTTGATGATTTGATTTTCACTGGAAATATTTCAGTAGATGAGTTTAAGACAATTATGAAAACTGAGTTTGAAATGACTGATTTAGGAATCATGAAGTATCTTCTAGGCATTAAAGTAAATCAATATAAAGATGGTATTTTTATTTGTCAAACTAAGTATGCAAAGGACATACTTAAAAGGTTTAGGATGGTGAATTGTAAACCATTTGTAACACCAATTTCAACTGGCACAAAACTCAGTAAGAATGATGAGGACTCATGTGTTGATCCAACTTTGTATAAAAGACTAGTTGGAAGTATTATGTATTTGACAACAACAAGACCTGATATTATGTTTGTTGTAAGTCTAATTTATAAATTTATGGAGACTCCAAAAAATACTCATTGACAAGATGGAAAAAGAATCCTAAGATAAGTTGTTGGAACAACCAATTATGGTGTTTTATACACATCAGATTCAGGATTTAAGTTGATTGGATATACTGATAGTGATTTTGCAGGTAGTTTAGATGATAGTAAAAGAACATCAGGTTATGTGTTCAAATTTTGATAAGGAGTTGTATCATGGTCTTCAAAGAAGAAACCCATTGTGATGTTATCATTTGCAGAGTCTGTTCCAGCAAAAACAACTTCATGTCAGACTGAGTGGTTGAGAAGGATTGCGACTGGATTGATGCATGAACAACAAGAACCAACTCATATTTTATGTGATAATAAATTATCCATTTCTCTGTCATGTAATCATGTTTTCCACAAGAAAACTAAGAATATTGATACAAAATATCGTTTTATTCGAGAGATGATAAACAATGATGAAATTTATTTAGAGTTTTGCATATCTGAAGATAAGTTTGCAAACATGTTTACAAATCCTTTAGCAAAGGAATTATTTTAAATTCACAAAAAGAACATTGGGGTTTGTGAACTGTAACAATATTGCAGAGTTTTATTTTTGGGTGAAATGATTAAGGGGGAGAATCTCAGAAGATTAATCATTCCAACTCCCAAAAGATGGTTTATCTCAGCTGATCGAATTTTAAAGAGCTACCACCACCCATAAATTAATTTCCACATTCTTGACTGCCTTATCCATCTAATGATCAAATAATTATCACCGCCACACTATTTCATTTATGTCTGATCAAATATCAAAGGGGCAATGAACCATTAATGTTATTGAAAATAAAAATTTAATTTAGGTGTAGCAAAGGGGCAAGTTAACTGACCAATTGCATCTCTCTCTATATATCTATGTAATTTTGATTTTGTAATGGAAAGCTATACAGAGAGAAAAATAGACAAAGAGTTTTTGAAGAGTGTTTACAGGGGATTTCATGCTTTGTTCATTTTTGTTTCTGAGTTTGTAAACTCATGTTATTGTTTAGATTTATTACAGAGTAATTTTTTTGTTGTAGCATGTTATTTAGATTTAGTACAGAAGTACTGAGTTGATTTACTATTCTAGGGAATGATTTAATGAAGTTATTTGTTGTTGTAATGTAACAACCAAGATTTCATTTAAGCTACTATAATTTAAAACAGAGCAGAAAATTTACAAATTACTAAAAATTTGCTTACTCACACATATTTCTTTCCAGATTTTGGTAAATTAAATAACATTTTCCAAAACAATTTGCATAACAATTTAAGTCTACGTAATAATTTTCATACAAGTTAAAATTTAGTAAACACTTCACATTTTGAAAAATACCTGTCACTGATGCTAAGCTTGAATCTTGTAACGAGCCGCCTCGTTACGCCAACCGTTCGAGTGATAGGTGCAATTTTTTTTTTGTGTAGAACGGGTGTGCGCGTGTGTGGAAGTAACAACATGCTTAACTCTACAAGCCACTCGACT